>CM068297.1:5453307-5471271 GCA_034768395.1 Linum lewisii | reverse complement strand
AAAAAAGGAAATTGTAGAATAGAAACAACTCTGTAAAAATGGACGATAGTTCTAACAATGTCAATGTCACTGCAGCAAGAGGCGATCCAATCGAAGATACAACTTGCCAGAACTTCATCACCTACACTGTCAAAAACGAGCCTGGCAAAATCATTGGCCTCATTTTAAACCTACGTTCTTAGCTACCTCCTTCACCACCTCCTCAAGCCCCTTTCTCAGCCTCGAATCGTATCCGATATTGCCGTAAGTGACATCCGATGCATTTTACTCTCCGTCTCTCATTTGTTTCATTCGATCAACCCCTGATTCAATTTCCGATTCCCAGATAGGTCTAATCATCGGGAACATACATTGGATACGCAATGCGTGCGATCCGAAATTCGTCGAAACACTAAACTTCATAGCGGAGTTTGCATGATATGTCACGTGTTCGCGTTAGGGCTGGAGATGAACCCGTACTCGATTTTCAAGTCGCGGTCACAGGACGCGATGATAGCGTACGCAGGGATGATTTCGAGCATTCTTTTGGTGTGTGGTACGGTGCCGTTTTTGACCTACACAGGGAGGCTGGCTGTCATCGGTTCACCGTTACGCTATCATTGGCCTTGGCGGGAAGCGGATCTCCTATCTTGACAAGGATTATAACCAATTTGAAAATTGGGAAATCGAACATCGGAAAGCTTGTGATTACCGCCGGGCTGTACTCCGATCTGGTGTCGATGTTTCTTTTGTGCTTCGGCTACCTATTCGGAACAATGGCGAAAATGGATGTCGTAGCCCGGTTGACCAAGGCGTTGACCATGGGCGTGGCGTTGCTGCTACAGACGATCTTTGCGGCTAAGATTTCGCCCATCTTTATGAGGAATTGGAATTTTGTAGCACAATTTTTAAAAATATGTACCGTCAGTAGCCAAATACGTAAAAATGTCCAGAAATAGCACAATCTGACTGGCAGCCAGCGCTGCGCCAGCCAGGTAGCGCTGCGCCACCCAGCCAGCGCAGCGCCACCCAGCTGACGCAGCGTTGTCTGCCAGTCAGAAAATATTACCGTCATAGTCCCGTTAGGGTTTCCTCATTCCTACCCAGCGCTGCGCTAGCTAGGTGGCGCAGCGCTGGTTGGGACTGAAAAACCCTACGTCGTCAATTTTTAGTATAAATACCCCCCTCTATGATGCAGTTTTGCACCACACACCTCCCTTGAAGCCCTAAACTTAGAATTTGTAGTAGGCAGTCGTAACCAAGCTTAGAATATGTCGTTCTTCAACTATGGCTCTAGGTCTCGCAAGAGCAAGCGTAAGTGAACTTCGTTTGGGTGCTTTGTGCTTATCTTATTTATGCATTTAACGAATTCGTCTTGTATTCTAAGTACTGTTTTTCTGTAGTGACAGATACTGAGAGGGTAATGCACAAGTTGAAGAAGCCGGTGGAGGAGGACTTGTTCGTTTATGAGGCAAGTGTGGTGAACTGCTGGTGTGACTTAAGGCGACTAGATCCGTTCGACCAAGTGATCTGGAACGCTATTTTGGCTGCCCTCGTGAGAGAGAGGTAAAAAAAGGGTCTGAATTTATTTATTTGCATTTTCGTAGTTCTCAAAACCCTCTACGTTTGCTTTATGATCTGTAGGAGAAGGGGTGTGGTTATTATGAAAAACTGGAGGTGCGGGAGGCCGTGGATGCTGCGAGTAAGGAGAAGGACCAAATCATTCGGGCGAAGGACGAACAACTTGTTCGAGCGAATAGGGAGAAGGATGAAATCGTCGAGGAGAAGGACAACATTATTCGAGATCTGAGGGAAGAAATTTCATGGTTGCACGATTCAATCAATAGGTTGCTCAGGAAGGGCCTCCCCCACCACCACCCGGACCTTGTCCTTACAATTGACATCCATGTTGGGCCTTGTGTGTTTGTTATTTCTGTTGTTGTTGTTGTTGTTGTTGTTGTTGTTGTTGTTGTTGATGTTGTTGTTGTTGTTGTCGTCGTTGTTGTTTTTGTCGTTGTTCGCGTCATTATAAAAGTTAATAAAATGACTGGGTTGTAGTTGCAGCCTTTCTTCATTGTGTTGTCACATTTCATTTGTTGTTATGGCATAGTTGCAGTCTTTCTCAGTTGAAGGATTGACTAATAAAAGTAACTTCATAGTACAACTACAAAACATTAGGTTACATTGAAACTGAAACATGAAATTGACAACCACACATTTGAAATACAGATTACCAAACACAAACTACCAAACCCATAATACTAAAACATTTCATTCAACGAAAGATGGGAGTTCCACGAAAGGTAGAACATCAGTCCAAAAGTCAGTCAGATACAGATCATCAGCAGCAGCAGCAGTATTTTCATTCAACACAATATCCTGATCATCAGAAGAACACCAGGTTTGAACTACTGGTGGTGACGATATAGTCGTCAAAGAAGGTGGGAAATGCACTTGAGAGCCGCTTGGAACTTGAACATCAGAACAAGAATCAGCTGCTGTCACACTTGGAATATATGCTTCTGGCACTAAAGGTAGAAAATCAGTGCAAAACTCAGTTAGATACATATTATCAGCAGCAGCAGTAGCATTACTTTCATTCACCATAACAGGAGAATCATGAATAAAAGAACAAGGAGCTTCATTACCTGTTGGCATTGGTGCTGGAATATGGACATCATTACAACCTTCAACAGAGCCACTTCCCGCAATTGCCAACGATGATGATGATGATGATGGTGATTCTCCAGAATTCCTCTCATCCATCTCACTAGCCTCCTGATGAGTTGATCCTTGCATTTGTGGTTTCTTCTCTTTGTTCAGGATTTCACACAAAACGTAATCTGACTCGGTTCCTGACAAAGAATATTCATGCATAACCCAACCAGAAGAACCCCTAGCAGCAGTAGTAGATTTAGTTGAAGTACAAGTACTACTCCTCCGGCTCTCAGCTTTGATTTGTTCACTTTGAAAGACAATGTCTTCTTTATTCCAATGACCTTCTTCTTAGCATCATCCATGACCTCCTCTCCGGCAGTGTTTCCACGCCATTCCCCACATGCGAAAGTCCTCGAAACTCTCTTGGTGCTGGCCTTCTTAAGCTTAGTGAAGGCGAACAACCTTCCATTTGCAGCCGATCGAGGAAATATCTCCCAGGGGAACTTGTCGCCATAGAGGTCGCAATCGTAGATCACACCCGGAGGCAGAGGCTCCCCTTTGACTTTGTTGATCAGGTAATAACCGAGGAGCTCTTGCTTGGTAGGGTTAAATCGAAAACCCACTGGTAACTGCATAATCAGAGAGAGCAACAAACACAAAACAAGCGAAAACGAAGATATACGAGCTTGCATCTAAGTGGTAGCTGTTGAATTAATAAGGAGCTCCATCTTTTATCAGCAGTATTGTCAAATCAGAGCTTGCATCAATTATACCTATCTAAGTGGTAGCTGTTGACTTAATAAGGAGCTCCATCTTTTATCACGTGTATTGTCAAATCAGAGCTTGCATCAATTATACCTATCTAAGTGGTAGCTGTTGACTTAATAAGGAGCTCCATCTTTTATCACGTGTATTGTCAAATCAGAGCTTGCATCAATTATACCTATCTAAGTGGTAGCTGTTGACTTAATAAAGAGCTCCATGAAAAATACAAAATATACTGATAAGATGAAAAATACAATGAAGTACTCTGAAATACAAAATACAATGAATATACTGATAAGATGAAAAATACAATGAAAATACAATGAAAAATACAATGAAAACAAACATCTACTACTCACGACCCCTCCCATCACGACCCCTCCCATCCCGACCCCCACCCTCTCGACCCCTACCCTCTCGACCCTACGCCGACCCTGTCCCCTCCAATGTGCCCCCAGCTCATGGCCTCCAGTAGCGCACATCCTCTGCGTAGGCTCTCGCCTCAGTCCATATCGATGATGCCCGTCGGCGGGTGGAGTATCATCATCATCGAAAGATGCCTCATATGTCACTACGGGTGGTGTGACATACTGAGACCCGGATGGACCAGCGTACGATGAGGAAGGATCCCACTGAGACCCGGATGGAGGGGCGTAAGATGTATAGCCTCCAGTGGGGACTGTAGGAGTGGGGTACGGCTGGGTCGGGTCCGGATGCTGTGTGTAAGCCTCCGGCTGGGTGTAGTCCTGACTCCCCGTATAATCGAAAGTCGCGTCGCCTGTAGTGTCGAATGGATAGTGCTCAGCGTATCGGGTCTGCTGGTGATGTGGATCCCACTGAGGCAATGTCGGTTCCCACAATCGCGGGACAGGGGGGACATCTACATGCTGTCGGACTCTACGTGTAGAAGGAATCCTGGCGGCTGGCGGGTCAGGCACTGGGTAGTCAGCATGTCGTCGATGGGTGGCCTGCCGGGGTGCCCTCCTAGACTCAGACGTCCTATGGATCCCGCCTGAAGCATGCATCATTGACCTCAGTGTAGCATGCATCTCCTGCTGCTCCTGAGGCGTGATATGTGACTGGCCAGAAGTCACGTATAGCCTCTCCATGCCATCAAGCTACAACACATAATTAGAATGGTTAAACATGTAACTAGAAGTAGTTGTAATAATTATGACATAACCTACGTACCAAAGACTGGTCCACGGCTCCTCGGCGAGAAACGGTACGTCTAGTGATGCCATGATACCACTGGTTGATCTCGTCGTGGAAGTGATAGGACTCCCTCTCCTCGCTCCGCAGCCACGGGCCTGAGGCGATGTGGTCAAGACGAGTGTCCCACAGGTCTCGATATCCAGCAAATCTAGCTACCACATCAGTACGATGCCATCCACGCTGTGTCAGCTCCAGGTTACTGATGACCTCACCTACTGGCTGATCCCATGTAGGGACAGGCTGGTCCATCCCAAACTGACGCAACACTCTATCAGGCCTATGCCACATAGCGCTGAAGAAGCAGATAAGCGGGGCGACGACGCGATGGATGGGGAAAGTCCCTGGACTGTAATGCTCACGGTCCGCCGAGTAGGGACACCACTATATGAAACAAAGTGGAAAGTTACACAACTACGAAACCTAAACTGTAAGGGAAAAAACATGATCTTGTTAGAATACAATACCACGAATGGAGTCCCATCATCAAACAGCTGGCGGTACCCCCCAACAAGGATGTATCTGGTCTTCGCGTGATACCATTCGGACCAGCTAAAAAAATGCAGAATGAACCACGTCATTCATACAACTAGATCAGATGGCATAAACTATGAAAATGGAAGAAGAAGTCGTAGCCCGAACCTAGTCATACGTGGAATGGGGGAGTGCGTCGGTGCAATCTGTCGACTCTTGTGGACTCGACGCGCAATGGACGTAAATCTCTCCAGGGCCCACGCCTGAACCAGTGCCGTCCAACCTCCAATGTCACCTACGTGGTCGCGGGACGGGTTGCTCTCTATGCGGAAAGCACACCGGCCAAGCTCCCTATATAGCCATGAAAGTGCGGCAGCCCCCAAGCGTAGTCGCCTACCTGGCTCATGTCCTCAAGCAGTGGAAGGAAGAAGAGTGAGGCGTGTGATCCTGACCGATCAGCAAAGATGCAGCTGCCGAAGAAGTCCAGAATGTATGCTCGACAGTGCTGCTCGATAGTCTCCTGATCGGCGTCATCCCTGATGGTGCCAAAGTGGTTACGCAACCACGTCATCTTCACTCTGCCAGCAGAAAGGTCAGCGGTAGATGGTTTCTTCCCAAGAAGGCGCTCAACGTAAAGCTGCAGATCAGAATCCACAGTCGGAATGCGCCTCTCCGACTCCACAAGCACACCATCGATGCTCAGACCAGTGAGAAAGTGCACGTCCTCGAGTGTTATGGATGCCTCACCGTGGTACAAGTGAAAAGTGCTCGTCTCGGGACGCCATCTCTCGACCAATGCGGTGATCAGCTCAGAATCAGGGGTAAAATCCAGGCAGGCACGCAACTGATCTAGACCTATGGGGGCAAGGTATGTCTCGAACCTAGGATCGTACTTCACGATCTTCTTCGAGTGGTGACACTTAAGCGTCATATGTGGGTCCTAATAGTTGGGGGAAGAAGATGTAACAAAATTAATAACTAGTACTCAATTTCTGAGTGCACCCTAAACATTTAAATGCAATTAACATTCAAATATAATTAACATTCAAATATAACTAACATTTACATATAACAAACATTTATACATAACTAACATTTCAAATTGAAGTAACATTTCAATTATTACTACATAGTAATATGAATTAGGACTTACATTATTTGTAATTACTATTATTTGTTACTTTTTAACTTTTTTAACGTAACTAATATTCTTTACTAATATTCGGAACTAATATTCGTTACTAATTACTATTATTAGTAAATTTCTAAGGTACATAATGTTCGCTACTAATTAATATTAGTAGTCAACTAGTAGTTAATTTGTATTTGAACCTAATATTACAATATAATATTCAAGTTTGCTCCTAATTTGTATTTGATCCTAATAGTACAATATAATATTATACTAATTAATACTAATTAATGTTCGCTCAAATTTGATCATAATATTACAATATAAGTAGTTAAATTATGAATAAGATTAAAATAAATGCAACATTCAAACATAAATACCTTGTAAAAATAAATAACATTTCAAATGTACCAACCTCAGCTTCAAAAATTCCCGCCGCTCGATGTCGGTCAGCATCACCCCATAAAATCGACGGTCCTCGGACTACCACTTCGTACCCCAACCGGCACCTCTCCAAACATGTAATCCATCTACAATTTCATATCCACAAGCAATGTTAAATACATATAAAATCGTAAAACACAATTTAATTACCATATAATTTATATCATGATACCTTTTGAGGGAGGGTTCAGGCCTTCTTCAAACGAAATTTCCTTAGAGAGGATGTGAGGAGGTGTGAAAGTATGAGAGGAGGTGTGAAGATGAAAGTATGAGAGGAGGTGTGAAGATGAAAGTATGAGAGGAGGTGTGAAGATGAAAGTATGAGAGGAGGTGTGAAGATGGTGTGGGGGGTAGGGGTATTTATACCAAAAAAAAAAACGGTAATATTGATCCCAGGCAGCGCTGCGCCACCCAGCCAGCGCAGCGCTGCCTGGGATCAATATTACCGTTACTTAACGGCTATAAAAGTAACGGTAACATTCCAGGTGGCGCAGCGCTCCAACGGTACAATTATCTGAAGGCAGCCAGCGCTGCGCTGGCTGGGTGGCGCAGCGCTACCTGGCTGGCGCAGCGCTGGCTGCCAGTCAGATTGTGCTATTTCTGGACATTTTACGTATTTGGCTACTGACGGTACATATTTTTAAAAATTGTGCTACAAAATTCCAATTCCCTCTTTATGAATTGGGTTAACAATGAGAACCCGGAAGGGAAACCGATGAAAGGTTCGCATTTGGTGCTCGCGATTGCGTTCATGGTCATGGTTTGTAGTGCCTCCCATCGGGTATAGCCCGATTCTCAGCGCGTTTATGGCTGGAATCTTCCTTCCGAATGAAGGTAGGGTTTCGAAATGGGCAGTTGGGAAGATAAACTATCTCTTGACGACGGTTTTCTACCCTGTGTTCTTCTTCTGGATGGGGATTCATGCCGATTTTCACCAGTTTATGGCCAGAAATTGGATGACTTGGGCAAGGCTCTTCGTTCTCGTGGCTGTATCGGTGTTTGGAAAGGTTATCGGGACGGTTGTTTGTGGGGTGATGCTAGGGTTTCATTGGCGCGAATCGGCTGAGCTCGGGCTTTTGTTGAATGTCAAGGGTCATTTCCATGTGTTCCTTGCTGTAACTGGTCGTGTGGTAAGTGACTCTTTTGACATTATGAAGTTGTGTTCTGTTTAGGTTTCATGTTTATGTATCTCCCTTTTGTTGGTTTTTTGGTTGAAACAGTACAGTATTATACCCACTTCAACAAGCATCATGGTCATCTTGGCGATCTTTATCACGATTGTGCAAGCTCCGTCAATCGTGACGCAGATCATCAAACGGGCTAGGAGGCGTGCACCAACCCATCAGAGGGCGCTCCAAATGCTTGACCCTGTGAACGAGCTTCGAGTCTTGTTGTGCCTTCATGGTCCGCACAACATCAACTCATCAATCAACTTCATGGAGATAACTCGTGGGGCGCCCGATCCGGGGATTATGGTCTTCGTTACTGACATGGTCGAGCTTACTGACCAAATTGCGACCACACTAGTGCAAAGCGATGGGCTAGATACGGTTACAGTGACAGACAAAGGTGTGACGGAGATGAGAGACATTATCACCAACAAAATCCAAACTTACGTAGACGAGAGCGGCGAAGGTATCTCATTTAGGAGAATGCTTGCCCTCGCGACGTTCAATGGCATGGGCCAAGACATTTTCATTTTAGGGGAAGACTTGATGGCCACCCTCATCATACTTCCATTTCATAAAACCCTAAAAGAGGATGGAACTATGGATACTGGAAATCCAGGGTTTCGATACGTGAATCGTAAGGTACACTTGAGAAATCTGTCATCCTAAGATCCAAGATTCTGTTACTTTGTAAGTTTGTAACAATATTAACCCATAACATGTGATTTTGATACTAGGTGTTAAGAAATGCTCCATGTTCAATTGGCATATTGGTGGACAGAGGGTTTGGAGCACTAGAGAACATATCAAAGATGCCAAAATCGCTCCTCGTAGCTGTTATCTTCATCGGCGGGAGGGACGATAGGGAAGCACTAGCGTACGCAGGCCGGGTAGCTCGCCACCCGGGAGTGAAGCTCACAGTGTTGAGGTTCCTACTCGACGATAGCTTGGAATCCTCAAGAAGAGGCAACTACAGAGTAAACGTGGCGGAGAAGGAAGAAGAAGTGAAGCTCGACGACGAATGCTTTGCTCACTTCTACGAGAGACACGTTGCGGCCGGGCACGTTGCATACATGGAGAAGAATCTAGCGAATTCTGCTGCAACTTATTCGACACTGAGATCGCTGGAGGGGCAGTATGCGCTCATTATCGTAGGCAGGGGCGGGAGGGTGGATTCGATACTGACGATTGGGATGAACGATTGGCAGCAGTGCCCAGAATTAGGACCTGTGGGTGATGTTCTCTCGGGTTCCGACCTCTCGCACAGGACTTCTGTATTGATCATCCAACAACACAATATGAAGGGGGAATTGCAGGGTGTAGATGATGATTTCAATATCATGTAAAATGTTAGTAGTAGTAGAGAAGCTGTAGACACTGTAGAATGTAGCTGGTATATAAAGCACAAACACAAGAAACACAGGAATGATTCAATGTATCAAATCTGAAATGGTTCTGAATAGCTTAAACACAGTAGAACAGCTCAACTATAGTGTCTGTGATCTAGCGGCAGCACGGCTCGAGAATCAAGATAAGAAGTAAGAACATACACACTAAAAGTATTGCATTTAGGCATGGAGGATAACATGGTACTTGAAACAGAAAACTATATAATAGCACGGTAATCGTACATACTTTAAATGATAGCCGAACTGCCCTCGAAGGGATTGATCATTGCTATCGGTGATAAGCATCCTAATCCGTTACAAAAAAACGAAGTCCTCTCTAACTCCTAAGCTCCTATAGAGTAAACAGCACACTTATATTCTTACAATAAACAAAGAGATATCTTAACTTGCAGTTTTCACCCTTCTTTCAATTCTGAATTCCAATCAATCCAAACTGGAAGTTATTTCCTGTTTGCAGAGATAGCCTGAAATTACACAAGCTAACTCAAATTACACACAACAGCAAATCAAAAAGAAGCAAATAGTACACAGCTTTATGTGTTGTGATCCTTGATTTTGAAGAAGCTGAATCTTCTATCATTCTAGTTCTAGTGAATATGAAACTAGTAGACTCTTAAGCTTTAGGAACCACATCAGGCAAAAGGGTCAGAGAGAGCAAGATTTTATAATGTTGAGACTTGCCTGCTGTATCACTGGCTTAGCATGTTCCTCCCATTCGGAAACCCATCTTGAAGACCCTGCTGCTTCCATTGCCCCATCTCTCAGTGAAGCCAATGTGTTGCATTTCCCAGGAAACCCTTCAAACAACATCTATAAAACATTCAAAACCCACAAGTTTTTGGTTAGTTTAGGTAGAAAATTTATAGACGAGATAAATCTGGCAATTTACAGTGATGGCAAACACTAATTCTACAAGGCTGTAATGTTGAATCCTTACAATCCCGGTAAGGTATGTTGTGGATGCAAAGTGTGCTGAGCAAAAATAAGTTGATAATGCTATTATTGTCCCTTTGCACTTGAGTATTCGTGAAAAGTTTGGTGTCTTTTTCATCTCTTGCCTATTCACTCACGTCACATCTGACACTAATGATAAAGCAGCCAGAGGAGTTCAAAGCTGTTGAATAAGTTAGGATCGTGATAAGTTATTTGTATTTCCCTAATTAGTAATCCGGTTACCTTAATTATTAGGATACGAATATAGGAAGTTTAGGGAGTTAAGGAGTTAGCTTATTTAGAAGTTCTACCTAAATTAGAACTCTTGTAACGTGTATATATTAGGGGTTAAGCCCTTGTTAATAATACACAGAAAATCTCTTCCCTATTCTTAATCTCTTATCAGCTGTAAACATGGTATCAGAGCGGGTTCTTGGTTCTTGCTTCCGCCGTCACTCTGAACCCTAAAGCTCAACCATGGTGACAGACTCTTCTTCTAATTCTTCTTCTCAAAAACCCAATACCGAAAAGGAGGTTCTGATCCCAGAAACAATGACTCTAAATAATAGTTCTGGATCTGACTCATACCCGGGTCAAGCTGTGATCTACAAGCTTGATGGCACCAACTATCTTCATTGGTCTCAGTCCGTACTGATATACATCAGTGGACGTGGCAAGGCAGGTTATCTTCATGGTACAACTGAGAAACCAGCCAAAGCCGATTCTAAGTTTGAGCAATGGAATATGGAGGATAATCTTGTTCGTGGGTGGCTCCTTTCCACAATGCAACCGAAGATAGGAGAAAACTATCTCCTTCATTCTTCGGCTAAGTCTATCTGGGATCATGCTAAGAAGACTTATTCGACGATTGATAACTCATCTGTGCTACTGGAGATTGAAACAAAGCTGTTCAATCTCAAACAGGGAGAGATGAGTGTTACCGAGTACTATAATGCGTTAAATCGCTCATGGCTTCAACTCGACCAGCACGATGCTCAAGAATGGACAACACCTGAAGACGGAGAAACCTTCAGGAAATTCATTGACAAGAAGAGGACGTTGCACTTCCTTCTAGGTCTCAATCCGGAGCTGGATGCGGCTAAAGGAAGGGTCATGGCTACAAAACCCTTCCCAACCTTGGAGGAAGCAGTCTCAGATATCCGTCTTGAGGAATCAAGGAGACAAGTCATGCTTTCGGATTCTAAACCAACTGCAGAAGCCTCAGCATTAAAGGCTGAAACTTCAGGGGCAGCCCTACTCGGCTATAAACCCAACAAGCAGAAGGAGAAAGGTACTGACAGCAACCCTATCTTCTACTGCGAACACTGCAAGAAACCATGGCACGTTAAGAGTGAATGCTGGGAGCTCCTTGGTGGAAAACCTGCAAACTGGAAATCTCGATCTGAGAGACGAGGACGAGACCCTCAGGCGAATGCTGTGACCAGCAGCACACCTGTTGAAGAAGGGACTTTCTCCAAAGGACAGATGGAGATGCTAAAGAAGATGATGTTTGAAGTTCTTCACTCACGACAAGCATCGAGTAGTCCAGCTGATTTCTTCACCGGCACGTTTGCTCAAGGTAATAACCCTACGGGTATTTCTCTGAAACTGCATAATTCAAGTATATGGATTTTGGATTCTGGGGCGTCCGATTCTATGACGGGCTGCAAGCAGCAACTTCATGACCTCCAACCCTATCCGAGGAAAGCTGGGGTGAGGGTAGCAGATGGAAGTGTTGCTCCGGTTATGGGAATTGGTTGGATTCAGCTAACCAAAGACATTACTCTGTCTCCGGTTTTGTTTGTTCCTCAACTAAACTGTAATCTTTTATCCGTTAGTCAGTTGACTTCTGAGCTGAACTGTGAAGCTAAGTTTACTCCCTCTGGTTGCCACTTGCAGGAGGTGGGATCAGGGAGGACGATTGGAGTTGGTGATGCTTCAGGAGGGCTTTATATCCTGAAGGAGAACGACAAGGATGTGGTTTGCTGCGATGGTTCTCAGAAGTCTGCAAATCGGGTTTACAGCTTAGATAGTGACAAAGATGATGTTTTGTTATGGCACTTTCGGCTTGGTCATCCAAGTTTTATATATCTTGAACGGATGTTTCCCAAGTTATTTATCAATAAACGGGCTAAGTTTTATGAATGTGAAGTTTGTCAGTTAGCAAAGCACACAAAGTCTGTATATCCTGCTTTAGGATATCGACCTACTCGGCCATTCTCGATTGTTCATAGTGACATCTGGGGCCCTATGCGTGTAAAAAATGTTAACGGGGCCAAGTGGTTTGTCACCTTCATCGATGATCACTCTCGACAAACTTGGACCTACCTGATGAAGGAGAAATCTGAGACTCGTATGATCTTCCAACAGTTCTACACTATGGTTCACACACAGTTTAACACTAAGATCCAAGTTTTGAAGACGGATAATGCTAAGGATTACTTTTAATAGCATCCTTAGCAACTTCCTCAGTCAAAACGGAATAGTGCATGTCAGCTCGTGTGTTGAAACTCCACAGCAGAACGGAATTGCTGAAAGGAAAAACCGGCACTTGCTAGAGGTTGCCAGGGCATGTATGTTCGCCCGACGGTTCCCAAATATCTTTGGGGCGAAGCTGTCCTCACAGCAACCTACCTCATTAATCGGATGCCTAGTCGAGTGCTTCAGTTTCAGGCCCCCCGACAAGTCTTACTGAGCAAGTACCCTCAAGTGGCAAGTTTTTCTTCGGATCTTCCCCCCAGAATCTTTGGCTGCACGGCATTTGTCCATATTAATCCTACACATCGCACCAAGCTTGATCCGAGATCCCACAAGTGTGTATTTGTTGGCTATTCACCAAATCAAAAGGGGTATAAATGCTACTCTCCAGCAACTCGACAGGTCTACCATACCCGTGATGTCACTTTCTTCGAGTCTCAATCTTTGTTTGACCATGCTGAGATTCAGGGGGAGACTGGTAGTGAATCTCAGCCATGGGAATTGATTTCCCTAGAAACTGGAACTGGAAGTGAAACTGGAACTGGAAGTGCTGGAAGTGACTCCGCTATACCGGCTGAGCCAGAAAGTGACAATGCAGGACAGGGGGAGGAACAACATGGTACACCAGAATTACTGGTATACAGACGGCGACAGCGAACAGAAGCTGACCCTGATCCTGCTCCCTCCTTACAAGATGATCAGTTAATCACAGAGACGGTCGATTCTGCAGGAGATACTGATCTTGATATTCCCATAGCCATTCGAAAGGGCGTGAGGGATTGTACGAAGCATCCAATTAACAGGCATGTGGGATATGGAGGCCTAAGTTCCAGTTATCAAGGTTTTGTCACAAGTCTAGATAGTGTGGAGATACCATCGACTGTCCAAGATGCCCTAAAGCATCCTAAGTGGAAGCAAGCAGTGATTGATGAACTGCAGGCTTTGCAGAAAAATCAGACTTGGGACTTAGTGACTTTACCGATTGGTAAGAAAACGGTCAGCTGTAAATGGGTATTTAATATCAAGTATAGGTCTGATGGAACCATAGAAAGGTTTAAAGCTAGGCTGGTGGCGCGTGGATTCACCCAAACCTATGGGATTGATTACGAGGAAACGTTTGCTCCAGTTGCAAAACTGAATACTATTCGAGTCCTTCTCAGTTTGGCTGTTAACCTGGATTGGGATCTGTCACAACTAGACGTGAAGAATGCTTTCTTAAATGGAGAATTGACAGAAGAAGTGTTCATGAGTCCTCCTCCGGAATGGATGTGGGAGGGAAAGTCTGCAAACTAAAGAAGGCCTTATACGGTTTGAAGCAGTGATGTGACTTTAATTAGTGCATTTCAAGCTTATGAATGACCTTTGAAATGCCCGGTTTTGATTCTTAAATGCCGTGCTTAATGTGTTTTTATCGGAGTTTTGTGCTAAGTGCTATTCTGTTGCCCGGTTGCCACTTTGAGGCCAATTCCATGTCTATTGGAGGTGTTTTCTTTGTATTTTCAGGTCTTGGCATTGTAGTACTGGTGACAAGGAGCACGTAGGATCAAACGGGAGGTCAATCAGAGCTAGGACGGAGGAGATATGAGCATTACAAGTTCGAGCTTTCTGCAGAGCTGAGGAGGTGCACGCCGTGCACCACTGCACGCCGTGCATGATGCACGCCGTGCACCGTGCACGGTTTGTGCACGGGCTGTCCAGGAGGCTCCGAAACACATTCAGCTCCAAGGTGCACGCCGTGCACTTCCCCTGCACTATTTATACCCACGTTTTTCACTCTTTTGGGGAATAGATCATATCTCTTGAACCTCAAACACATTTCCACGAACCCTCAAACCCTAAAGCACGTTTTTGGAGCAATTTGAAGCTATTGGAGCTAGGATTGAAGCCAACAAACCTGGGAGAAGTGCTTACAAGTGGAGAAGTGAAGATCATCTCAAGGATTCATCCATGGTGTTCTTGGTGACCATTCTTCCTTCTTCTCTCTTTACTCCCTTGGCCATGTGTGGCTGATTTTCTAGGGTTCATCTTGGATGGGTAGAATAGTTGTGCTATGATAGAGAGATGATTGTATAGAACTTGCCATGATTGATCTTGGTTGTATGAGGATGATTCCTAGACTTGTTCTTAATGCCATTTTTTGCTATGTTTGCTTGATTTGGTCCATTCATTGTAATTTGATGCATGAGAGTGCTTGGATTGCATAGATTGTAGGTCTAGGGATTGAAGTGAGTGTGTTCTAAGAGATTTAGATCATCTCAATTCAACCATAGTTGCATGATTTCTCACTTGTGCATTTTATCGAACACTTGGTGTGCATTAGGATTTTCACTCAATTGAACTTTGATTAGTCTTTGGATGATTCTCTTAGTGTTAGGACATTGACATGAGAGTGTGGTGTCTAGCCTAGTGGTCATAGAGTCATAGGAGAGGGTTTTGTAGCTTGGCATTTCATCAAACACCTTTAATGCATCCTATTTTCACTTAGTTTGAGAGCGAGAGCCTAAATTGAGTGGAGTTGGGATAGGATTAGGTGCTACGAGAGTGCATCGAGTCTAAAAAAGTGAAATGCATGGTCATCCGAGTGCAAAACTCGATCTTGATTAGCTTGTTTGTTCAATTATTCATCTTGAGCATGATGAAGCTACCTACCAAGAGAACCCCTTTATCTTTGATTTGTTCCAACTTTCTTCTTGCTTTAACCTTGTTAGTTTTTCATTGTTTATGCTTTTGATTTGTTCTCTTTCAAAACCAAAAACTCAATTCCAAATGTTTAGACCGTTCATGAACTTTGTGAGTACGAGCTTATGAGGGACCTCGAGGAATACGACCTTGGTAAACCAATCTTTACCAAGCAGTCACCTCGAGCTTGGTTTGAGAGATTTACAAAGGCTGTGATTTCTGGGGGGTATTATCAGTGTCAATCAGATCACACGCTCTTTGTGAGCACTCCAAATCGGGGAAATTGGCTATATTGATCGTCTACGTTGATGATATTATCATCACTGGAGATGACATTGAAGAAATTCGACGGTTGAAGCTAACATTGGCCAACGAATTCGATCTTAAGGATTTGGGAGAACTGAAGTACTTCCTAGGAATGGAAGTAGCTCGATCTAAACATGGAATCGCTCTATCTCAGAGAAAATATGTGTTGGATCTACTAAGGGAAACTGGAATGTTGGGATGCAAGCCAGCTGACACCCCCATGGAGCCTAACAAACACCTTAATAAGGAGGATGAGGTTGCTCCTGTCAACAAAGAAGGTTACCAAAGGCTAGTACGGAAGCTTATATATTTGGCTCATACTAGACCTGATATAGCCTTCGCTGTGAGTATAGTGAGTCAGTTTATGCAAAATCCGAATGAAGAACATCATGGAATGGTAATGAGGATTCTGAGGTATCTTAAAATGTCTCCTGGAAAGGGTCTGCTGTTCAGGAAGCACCACCAGCGCCACATTACAGTCTACACTGATGCTAGTTGGGCTGGTGAGCTCACTGAACGACGCTCAACTACTGGTTATTGTACCTATGTGTGGGGGAATCTGGTTACTTGGAGGAGTAGAAGCAGACTGTTGTTGCCAGAAGTAGTGCAGAAGCTGAATACCGTGCAGTTGCTCATGGAATTCAAGAGGGAATTTGGTTGAGACGAGTCCTAGAAGAACTAAAAGTGAAGAACACAGAACCTATACAAATTGTGTGTGATAGTCAAGCTGCAATCAGCATTGTGAAGAATCCGGTTCAACATGACAGGATGAAACATGTTGAGATTGACAGGCACTTTATCACACAACATGTTACAGAAGGGGTGGTGAAGCTGGACTATGTTGCATCGAGGAATCAAACTGCAGATGTACTGACTAAGGCATTAGCACGAGACCTCTTTGATCAATTAGTTTCCAAGCTTGGGATGTTTAATATTTACACCACCAAGCTTGAGGGGAGTGTTGAATAAGTTAGGATCGTGATAAGTTATTTGTATTTCCCTAATTAGTAATCCGGTTACCTTAATTATTAGGATACGAATATAGGAAGTTTAGGGAGTTAAGGAGTTAGCTTATTTAGAAGTCTACCTAAATTAGAACTCTTGTAACGTGTATATATTAGGGGTTAAGCCCTTGTTAATAATACACAGAAAATCTCTTCCCTATTCTTAATCTCTTATCAGCTGTAAACAAAAGCTATTATAATGTTTCAGATATTTGTGGTGTATTGAGCTATGTATGAGCGGTTCTGCATGGCCATTCAACCATTTACCCATTTCTATGGTTCAAAGCTTTCGTATACTGTAACATTCAACTGAAAAAAAATCATTGCATACCAATAGTTGATCAGCTAGCTCTGAAGATGATGAAAAGAGAAGTCCATTTTCCCAACTTTTACTAATTCGTGAATGCTGCATGTCCACAACATACTGAAGGCGATTAGTTCAGGTGTGAGCGACTAGCAGATTACTAAAGTCAAGGTAACTGTAATTTACCAGGAGTATGCAACGGCACAAACAGGCAGTCCACAACCAAACAATCAAACTACCTGAAACGAACAGATACTAGTAAGTCAATTTGTTATTCATTAATAGTATCAAGGAATGCAACAAGAGTGGTGAAGGGGTTAAGGAACAGATATACACGCCAACAAGGTGTATAGACAAGAGTTACTCATTATATTACCTTCATCGGAAGATCCAACCCTGATGATGAAGTGTGCAAGCACACGCCAAGATCAGCTGAACCTGTAATATCAATAGTGACATTTGTGAACAACCATCTCATCAATAAATTGACTTGTTGGGAGAAGGTTCATAATTGGTCTTTATAACATCCTTAGTGAACAGATGAAAATACCAAATATCTACTATACCAAGAAGCAGAGGATAGTCCTCAGCGACAACCACTTGTACAAAAGAACAACTGAGTCTCAAAACCTTTTTTCTCTTTACTTTTCCTTCTGCCCTTTACCCCTTTATTGATGTCAAATATATAGGTTTTTCAAAGACAAACAAGGAAAATGGGAATGATTCTGACATTAAAACAAATTTTAAAAGACATTTTACCGTAATAACAAAAATAGTCAGGGGGAGGGCTCTTTTCCCGAACTTTCTTCCCCCAAACACATCTATTCAACTTACATTTTCATTTTAAAATTGCAGTAACCCGTCTGTCATACATAACACAGTTCCAACAGAATACCAAAATCTTCAAAACGGTGTCCTGGGGTACCCACAACTATCAAACTATTATAATATTTTATCACGCTTCAACTAAATTACTGGCTTAAATTGGGGACAAAAAGGGGCAAAGGAAAAGGGGGGC
>CM068297.1:5186501-5440933 GCA_034768395.1 Linum lewisii | reverse complement strand
TACATGTTCATAGGGTTCATCTTATTAAGCACAATACATGTTTAAAAGCAAGAATAGAGTTACTTAATATATAGTTTAATGCAGATTTATACTAAATGAAAGAAAGAGAGCATAGATTTATAAGAAACTTTAGGAAATGTATGCAGGCTGCCAGAGATATAAGAACTTAAATGAATGTTGCAACAGCAGGAAATGTACCTTTTGACAGATGCAGTGCAGATTGGTATTACTGCTACGTCAGTACAGATGCAGACAGATCAAAGCTAAGTCAGCAGATTGGTATTACTCCTTCGTACTGTACAAAACGACAACAATATTCTATAAATAAGGAGATTCAACAGCAGCAACACTATACATTATGCAGATTAAGAACAGATGCAGTACAGTCTATACTCAGTTTAACAATGGTGGTAAGAACGGATGTAGATTAACTTACAGCAGCAACAACAATATAAACAGATGCAGATTATTATCGTGTGATATTAACAGATGCAGATTAAGTGATTAACTTACAGCAGCAGCAACAATATAATCATATGCAGATATGAATCACTCCAGCAGATATGAACAATACTAGCTAGGTATTTTTATGAATCATTCCATATGAATCAAATACTAGGCATTTAATGATGAACGTGAGATATGTAAATCTATAAAACTTATAAACTAAATAAGTTTGGAACAATTATCCATCCAACTAAACAAAATATCACAATAGTTAGTTGCATAACTGCATCACATCGTCATAATTCATATAAGACCAAGTAAAACATACACAAGTTAAATCATGGTTCACGAACTAATTTCAACTACATACGGGAGACTAGAGGCAACTAATTTCATTCTTTCTTATAATTTGATCCTAACAAACTAGAGGCAGAAAGAGATTGAGACAGAGTCCCACAACCATCACATTTCAGAGCAGAACTCAGAACAGATTCACAGGCAATACACAGAACATTGCTAATAAATCAGAAAGAATTGAGTGGCTTACTAGCTCAAATACTCTGATGATTAACCAACACTCCAACAGCACAACACCTTCAACCCAAGCTGAAGAAGAGCACCTGCACCAACAGTCTGTTACGAGTAAAATATATGAACCCACAACACAAACTAACGAAATATGAACCCTATTCTATGAGACTTTGAGTCTTTGACGTCCGTACCTTGATACCTTCTCTAAGACTCCAACTCACAGTTATAATCCAAAGCTCAAAACAGTCGACTGGAGGAGAATGAATATGTATGATGAGATTGGCGATTATCGAGAGAAAGGTAGGGGTATTTATACTCATTGTCGTCGCATACATATTTCCTTTTGGATTGAGGAATTAGAATTGGAATAGGAATCAAACACAGCTACACAGAAGACTGAAGAGGAAAGAGTCTGATTCTGGGGAATCAAAGATAGAATACGAATTCAAGGTAAATTATGAGTTTGAAAGTTGAAACAGGCAAGAGTTTTGATTTGAGAATAATTAGTGATTGTGATATCTTTATCTGATGAAGGAAAGAGGAGAAGATGTCGGAGAATAGTAGAATAAGAAATTAAGAATACTGATTTAGGAAGAGATTTCGTTTATGGGGGCGAAGAATGTGGAACTCTAGCCTAGGGTTTCGAATTGGGGAGGAACTCAGGAAAGGCAGCAGCAGAAAGAGAGAATGCAGTCAGCCTCCTTCCTCCGTACTGATCAAAACGGCGTCGTCCCCGGGTACGGGCTTCATGACGGGCCGGATATCCAATTAACCAAGCCCGGCCCGCCTGTCATTTTCGGGTAAGCGGGCATTTCAAACCCGACCCGGAATTCGAGTCAACTCGGGCAATAACCCTTTTGACCGGGTTGGGTTCGGGCGGGTCTCCGGTTACCCTAAATGTGCTGCCAAGCCTAAAAAAAAAAAAAATGTATAAAATGTAAAGAAATTCAATGCCTCCACGCAGGATTGAACTAAGACCTTCAGTTTACAAGACTGACGCTCTACCACTGAGCTATAAGGCCAATTTTGTTTTTATTTTTCATATATTCACCTTTGAAAATTTGCATCAGATATTTAAGTTTCATAAAACATAATAAGAATTCAATTTTATTTTGGTTTCCCGTCCAATATCCAACTACTATTTACTATGGCCTCGTTTTCCGTGGCTGAATTCAAATATTCCTAAAATTACCAATTCTACCGCAATTCAATTATGGAGGAATATACAATTGTAAGAGATTTGAATTCCTTGTTTTTCATGATAGATGACCACAAGAATTGAAATCAATACTGAAATAAAATGATTGTTTTACCCTTAATTTATTCCTCAATACTGAAAAAATAGAAAGAAAAGTTGTGATGAACATGGGTTAGGGACAATTTTGAGATAATATTAAAAGTTGTAAGGGAAAAGGAGAATCCCACCCTTTTGCAAGGTAATTGAAATCTTGCGTTTCAGAGGAATTGGATCTCCTCCGACTTTCAATGCCACCATAATTGGACGAACCATATGTCACCGGAAAACAAGGAATTCGCCAAAGCCATCACAATTGGTCAATTCTTGCACCCAAATCCGCAACGGAAAACGAAACCTATATTGAATCATTCAAAATTTAATTTAATAATAATTATATTCCTACCAAACCCAAAAACAGACTGGCAATGGCAAGAAAAATGAACTAGTGAGGCCCTAAGAACTAATTGCTTTACACAAATGAGGAGAATGGGCCGTAAGCCCGTTAATGAGCCCAAAGACAGACTGGTCCGGAGAAATTTCATGTAAGTAATAAATATTGATAATAATTAATAAGATAAACTAACGTACTAACGACGCTTTTGCCTTTCTTCTTCTCTCCAGCATTCTGCAATTCCTTCTGCACAGCTGCTGCTGATTGAGCACAAGATAGCTAATCCATTGGTTAACCGGAGCTCAAATCTTCATTACTGAATCATAGACATGGAATCGTCGGATACTGCTCCTTCCGCCGCCTCGTCTTGGACTTCTGCTACCAACTGGACCGTCGCACGTGGCTCTCTTGAGAATTCCCTAACTTTCGAGTCCTCTCTTTCTCTCATCGACGACCTAGACAACGACAGCTGCGCCGATCGCGATCAGTCGACGGATGGCGATACAAATTTAAGATCTCCTCTCATCCTCTACCCTCCCTCTCCCGATTCATCTTCCTGCGAGATCACACGTACGTTCATTCCTATTCCTTGATTTCTAGAACAATCTAGCTCTTGGAGAAAGAAACTTCCGATAATTGACGACAATATAGTTACAGTAGCTTGATGTTGTTTGTTTGTGTTAATTATAGTAACTTGATGCTGTTTGTTTGTATATTTGTCTCTTTATTCGAGTTCAGAACTCTGTTTCGTTATGGAGGTACGATGGACAGAAGCATATGAAATAAGAAAGTGCGCTGAGTCGTTTAATAATCATATGCATCTTTGACTCAATTGATAACTATAAGAAAACACTGGAAGAATCATTGAATCCATGTAAATGGAAATCTGAAAGATTAAGACCAGTTTTTTTTGCAATCGTAGCTATATATTTACGTACTTCCTGACTAATTTGTATCACTCTTATTGATCCATTTCCAAATCATATCTTCACCTTGTTTAGTCTAGTACTCTGAATCAACAAGAATTTATTTCCGCAGTCACCTTTGCGCAGAAGCACGAGGTGAGGCAGGTCTATGTAAGAAGCACTGCCAGAGTTTTTGAAATATATTGTGATCCTGATTTGGAAAGTAACGGAGAGTATCTGTGCACTGTTCGTGGCTGTGTTGCTGTTAGAGATGAAGAAGTGCTTCGTGCAACTAATGTTGAAGAAACTGTGCTGATGCATCAAATGGGATGCAATAAAGAGCTTGCTGGAGATCAAATAAAAAATGGTGCTAGCCCAACTAACAGTGAAGATGACTGGGTTAATGTCAAGGCTCCTCGTACTTCTTTGTCTTTCGAGAAAAATGATTCAATATCATCGAATTCTGACACGGATGGAGGGTGCAGCTCACAGGTATTGCGAATGTCTCTTGTCTTAGTTCATGACAGTTCATGTCTGTTATTTCTTTTATTCGATGACCATTTGATGGTATAAATTTCTCAGCTAGGATATTCTGCATGGTTTTTCAGAAGACTAGCAATGATAATGAATTGAGACTGTGACCATTAGAATGGTTAACACAGCTAAGTCTGGTGATTGTCCTTTAAGGTGTTTTCAGAAATCAGAGGTTCTTGAATGTGAGAATATCGGGCCGTCATTGATCTTCCATAATAGTGACTTGAAATTTAAGTTGTGTTTTTTTATAGGTCAAAATTTATGCTGTCCTCTTACTTACTTATGAATTTTTTATTTTTCTATGCCTTCAGGATCTATATGAAGCTACAGCAGAGATTTGTGACACAAATCCTTGCAAGTCACTCAACATCAGACTTCTTTCACTTCAGAACAAAGGGTGTGTATGTATTCATGAAGTGTACGTGTTTGCTGAACCCGTTGATGCATCTACTCTGGAAAATCAAGCAGTTCCTGTGGAAAACTCTTCTGGAAGCTCACTTATGACTATGCTTCTTCCTACACTTTTCCAGTTATCTAAAACACAAGGACTTGGCCGAGAACGAGATAAACACAACGTTGATACACTAAAACAACAGATATCTGTTGAGGCTTGTTCAATTTCAACTGATGAAATTGGAGAAAGAAGCATAAGAGAGGAAGAACTGGTTCCTTGCGATACTCATTCACTTGGAGAACACAAGTCGGTGGAAGTGAGTTCATTAACGTCTGGGCCAATTAATATGAAAAAGGAAGTTCCGTATGAAGGAAAAGATCTTCCATTATTTGAAGGAAGAAGTGAGGTCCCAGATGCAGCCCATGTTCCGATCTCTGCTTCCGTTTCGGAAGCAGAATACAAAGGCAGTAAATCAGAAAATTGCACTGAAACTGTTTTGGATCACCTTGTTTCCCGGGTCAACAGAATAGAAGATCTCTTTTTGAGGTTTGAGGAAAGAATTCTGAAGCCCATAATCAGCATCGACGAGAGGCTCCAGCGAGTGGAGCAGCATCTTGAAGTGATCACTAAGAAAACCTGTAACCCTGGTACGAGAATTTCAGCTCCTGAATTTTGTTGCAGTGAATCGGAAACCAACTCATTTTATAACAGTGGAAGCTTAGATCCCAGTTATATGGGGTGTGGAGCGACAAAGAAAGACTCAACTATTGTCATGTCATCTTTCTCTCCTGATGTGGCCTCTCATTCGGAAAATGAAACTCTGCCGCAGCTGAGTCTACTAGCTAGTTCCCCCGAGTTCGATAATGTCGACGAGGAGGAACAGAATCTTGCAGTGGAATCAGTTCAGGAATCTCCGGAGTTTAAGCAAAAAAAATCTGTATCAATTGATGATGCCTTGGCATCTGCATTTGCTGGCTTCTTGTCTTCCACTTCATCACAGTGCCACAACTATTCTCCAATCCTTGCAGTGAGAGCTCCTGACTTTCCCAATGAGGATGAAAATGAAAATGACGACGATCAAACATCTTCCGCTAGCATACAATCAGAAATTACTACGGATCCTCAAGATAGCGATGAGATTGCAGGTCTTCCAAAGTTGCTTCCTGGAAAAACCACCGAGTCAAGAGACTTGACAACTTTAGTTATGTCTGTGCCCTGTAACAAGAATGCTTCTGGATTAGTTGATGTTGACGAACTTCTAAAGGTGGAAAGAGCTGGAGCAGTTGCTGATCCTCATGATAGTGATGAGATTGCAGCTCTCCCAAAGTTTCTTCCTGGAAAAACCACCGAGTCAAGAGACTTGCCAACTTTAGTTACATCTGTGCCCTGTAATAAGAATGCTTCTGGACTAGCTCATGTTGAGGAACTTCTAAAGGCGGAAAGAGCAGGAGCAGTTGCGGATCCTCAAGATAGTGATGAGATTGCAGCTCTCCCAAAGTTTCTGCATGGAAAAACCACTGAGTCGACAGACTTGACAAATTCAGTTACGCCTGTGCCCTGTAACAAGAATGTGACCGGATTAGTCGATGTTGAGGAACTTCTAAAGGCAGAAAAAGCAGCTAATGGGCAGTGCCAGAATGACGAAGCATATGAAGGTGATGAAAACAATGTTGTTCATTTAGCCCCAAAAGATGACGATCTTATTGGAGGGACTGATTCTCATCTAGCACTGGAAGACGTACAAAAAGTAGAGGCTAACGATCATTCAACTAGCAATGCTGCTATTCTTGAACAAAATGAGATTCTAAAAGAATCTTCAGAAGATCAGGCTGATGGCAACTTCAATGATCTTCCTCAAGAAACTGCCCTGCATCAAGTATCTGATTCCACATCAGTCACTGAACAAAACTCAAGTCACGAGGAACTGAAGAAGGTCATTCAGCTATCACGTACCTCTTCTGCAGTTGATTACGACAACCCCATACTCGAGGTGAAATTCACAACTGAGGAGATAGTGGATGGGGGTTCTCCTCTTCAAGCACTTTTATCCGGCTTTGGTGATCTAGATGTTGAAGCTCTATCAACCCAAGAAGAATCTGACTACATATCTGGTCTTGACAGTCAAGGAGATTTGATTCCAGTGGAGGATTGGGAAGTGGCCAACTCTTCTGCAATGGACAGCTGCATTTTCATTGATACAAACTATTGCAGCCTCGGAGATTCGAATGTGAACACGGAAGCAATAGATATACCAGACGATCCCGAGTTGTGCAGCAACCAAGAAGACTCTGCAACAAGCTTGATATAGAATATGGTCGTGGGATTTGCTTGCATTAGTTAGACGTTAAAGCTGTAAATACTAGCCTGGGTTTGGTTTTAAGGCTCATATAAGTCATCAAGAAACTTGATCTGTTAAGATTTCCTCTACCCCTCTCAACCCCATTCTTCTCTCCTCCGTTACTGGAAAGCTTATGAGTAAACCATGATCGGTATGCATCTCTTACTATCTAAAGAAAAATACAAAGCATTTTCAGGAAACTACTGTGTATCATATCTTGTTCTTAAGCTCCATTATTTGGAGAGTTCTTGCTCTCGTTATTTGAGTAACACCGGTGTTTTTCATGATAGCGAGGATGGGGTAAAAAGTGTGTAAACCCATCAGCAAATGTTTGTTTATACGATTGGTATTTTGCAGGGATGATTCTGGTGGCTCTGTTAATGGCCAACGTAACGAAATGTTGTTACCTTGGAGTCAAAAGTAACTGGGTATAGTATGGCAATTGGATCGAAGAACTTAGAAGCAACATTGATGTTTTCTTAACTGTAGTGTTCTTCAGTTTAGGAGGGGAACATGTTATGAAGAATGGATAAAGAGATATTTTTGGTGGTGTCTGGTTTTGTATCTGCAGTCAATTGTTGAAGGCAGAATCCATTATTATGGAGCTGCGAGTGACAAGACATGATGTTGCTTTTGTGCAGGCTGCCATGGCTTTTGTGCTCTATCAACTTGTCGTCCTTCACTTGTCACTCAAGGTAAGTGGACTACTTTGCTCTATTATTGCTGGAGATGAAACACTTTCTGCATCTGCTTTCGGATGTGTGTCCCCTGTCTACTTACTTTTTCTTCATTATAATCCATTGCATCTTTGAATAGTTACTTTTCATATCCCATGACTGCCACGTTTTTCTTTGTACCTTTCTCCCAGTCTTTAGCCGTGTCTGTTTGCTCTTATTTGAACTTCTTGAACATCCAGATTCTGGTTTATGAAGAAAAACCAATTTTATAGGTAAGAGAGTCGTTCGGTAGTTAGGATTCAGATTTGAGATTTAGATTTGGTTTTGAATAATGTTGGAATCTCCAAAATTCATGTTTGTTTATCACATTCAAAATTGCCCTAAATCAAATCCGAATCCCAACCTAACTCTTAGGACCTCTTAAAACATGATCAAAAGTCTTGAGGATCCAGTAACGCTCATCAAACGCACAGTGCCTTTTGAATTCTTCAATTTGGTATTTTCTTCGTTTTACATTGAGTTCATTCTGACTATCTGACTGTTGTTACACTTGCCAAGTCGTGCGTCCTCAAAATCAACATGCTGCCAAGGACGATTATGATGAAACAGGGGGCCATCCAATCCAATCCATCATCGTTCAGCCAAACTGGGTTTGGACACCTTTTCTATCCGTGAGTTGGTTTGTCCACTTGCTCATTTCGTACCATAATTGCATGTTTGAGATCATGACACAGCTTTTAGGTGAACATCTGTTTTTACCCCACTTGGTGGACAAAATAGCTATAGTTGTCCCCGTATGTTCAGCTGATCGGTGTACAAACCCGTCGGCTGAATAGGAACTTACCAACCCAAACCCCTAGTTTCATTGCCGGTTCCTGAGATGACCATAGAACTGTGTGTTCATGTGAGCTCTTGCTATCTCGCTTGTGCTGTCATCTAGTGGCCAGGCAAACCCTAGCTAGGTTGGTTAAACTGGCTGGCTAAGCCATTCACGTTTTAAGAGTTGGCTAGTATATATACATTTAGCCTTTATATCCTTTGGTAGCTGGCACTCGCATGGATTCTCTTTGTTAATGTCATGAACCGTTACATATCCCAACAATTCGAGTTGTTGGGAGATGTTCCATCAAATGAACTCCTATAAAAAGCCACCAGTATGTGCAATGGAAATTCTTATATTAGGGACTAATGGGATTTGATTATATGATTTCTCAGTCAAATTAGATTGTGAAAAGACTGATACTATGTCATGAGCCACTGTATTCCAATAACTCGAGTTGTTGGGAGAGATTCATACTTGGTTTAACGTTTATATAACATTACTTAATAGTTAAAGAATTATATTATGAGCTTAAATTATGAACAAATAAGATCATGGCTAGGAATAGTCCTCCTTTCTTTCCTCCTTCAACAAAAACTGCATTTTAATAGTTTATAATTGGATGATTTGAGTGTGTTGACATTGTGGAGGCAGATGTTGTTGAAGAGAAGTGGGAAAGAATGAGAAACCGTGTTAGTTTGTCTTTCCTATACTATAGTGTTCCTACTCATGTGAGTGAGTTAACTGAAGTGAAGAACTGTGCCTTCTAAAGCATATGGTCCTTCCTTCACCGGAATAGGTCCCCACTTGACGACATTTGTCATTTTGTCCCATTGTTTCTGTTCAAAATCATATGGTAACCCACCCACCCACCAATACCCATATTGCACCAAGTACAAAGGAAGGAATTGGACATATATCAATTTACCAAGTAGCAACATGGGTCGAGTTGGCTCTAGTTAGACGAGTTTGTCAAGACACTCTAGCCGTGTTCATGACATGGTCGAGAACGTTTAGTCAATTCTCAACAATTGGTCGTGGTGGTACATATGTGACATTTTTAACCGATGGGTTAGCAGTTGAAGCCACGATTCAGATCAGGCTGTCGTGGACATTCGGATTTGTTGAGGCTGGTCTTATTTTTATCTTCCACATAGCAATGGGTAGTTTAGACTAAAAAAATTATTCATAGATAAATCAAGTAGCTTATTTCAATCATAGTTATGAAGGAAATACTAGTTTTGAGAAAGTAAATGGAAACAATGATAGGAGTTTATAAAGAGGTTGGTTATTGGTGTACCGAGCCATCATGTCAATCCATGCACGTGTAATCTCTAGTGTCCATTCGCCTTCCGGATTTCTAATCTTGATAGGATTAGCCATTAGGGGGGGGGGTCAATTTCATGTGCAGGGAAACCCTTGTTTGTTCCCATTCTTCCTAATCATGCAGCTCTTAGATAAATTTAGAACCATTTGAAAGTTGGGGCAATTAAGAGAAATTTTGGAGCACTAGGAAAAGGGAGACTGCAAGTATTAGTACACTGTTATGTCGTTATTATGGAATTTGTTTTCTTTTTAAAGCTCATCATATCGTTAATGCGCAATGTTAGAGCATCTCCATCAATGGTAATGAGGGACTTGCAAGTTGAGGTGGCATGTGAAGTGCAAATTGCATTGATGGGAGGGAAGAAATTTTTATGCAAATTTGCATATTATGCAATTGTCTTTGCAAATGAAAGTGGGTCCCTTATTTTACTTTTTCATTTCTTTGTTTGTTTTTTGGTTTCTTTTTATTTTTTGTTTGCTTTATTTTTTTTAATAGTATTGTAATTGTAATTTAAAATGATATTGGTCTCACATTTGCCATTGCTTTTGAATTGCATGGATGAGAGTTATATGAAAGTAATTATAAAAAAAAAAAAGAGTTATATGAAAGTGAGAAGTTTGGTAATTGCAAAAGTTGATAGGTGGCAGTAGGGACCACATTTGCAATTGCAAATGGATACCATTGATGTGGATGCTCTTAGCATACATGCACTTTACAGTATTATCTAATCATTACGGAGCAACTGCACTTGACAAGTGCCATAAAAGAAAGGAATTGGCTAGCTAACGTATGTTCTACTATGTTTTTGGATATCCGAACATAACTAATCTCAAATTGGTTGGTGATTAGTGGTTACAATAGTAAATTGAACACTACATTTGTTGTAAGACGTTGTGGTTGTGGTTAGTGATATTGCATTTTTGTAATAAGTAGTTAACAAAACATTGAATTTGATGATTGAATTCAATTTCCTTATGAGCTAGAGAGATCATAGTACATTCTTCATTTATTTTGAGTTATTCACCTTAATCATTGTCTTTGTTGCTAAATGTATACTTAGAGAATTGAGATCAAAAGCAAAATTTTGAAATAAGCCAGTAACTGATTTTATTTGCGGCTATGGTTAGAGTACACTTTGAATTGACATTGACATAGTACAATTTCAATTAAACATAATGTTTCAATCCTAATCATATCAACTAGTAAATCCTAACCACACTAATATTCGTTCCTGGCCGCTCATTACGTTGACACATTTTCATTTAAACATAATTCAAACAATTTTATAATTAGTTACAATAACTAGCTTTGTAAAAAAAGCTAGTTATTTTGTCTCGTAAGTAATTACAAGATCGTTCTTATATTTTTTTTGAAAATAAAAATTAGTTCTTGTAACTAGTTATAAAATTGTTTGAATTATGTTTAAATCAAACTGGCTGAATCAAATTCGTTCCGTTTCATTCCTAATGGAACAAATATTTTCATCAAACAGTAACAAAAAAAAAATCGGATAAGCACTTTTACAACGTGACCGGGAGGTCACTATTTCGCATATCTACAGAGAAGGGAACAAAGTTGCAGACTACCTCGCTAATTTTGGGAATGGTTTGTCGCCGGGGACTCATTCGATCCCTATTTTGGATTATAACCTTGGTTATCATCTTCGGTATGACTGTATGGGTATTTTCGAACCCAGACCTATTCCTAGTTAATTGAAGCGCTCTGCGCCATTTTCCTAAAAAAAAAACCGGATGAGCCAAAGAAACAGTAAAGAACAAAGGTGTGAGATTGCAAAATGGGACCTCAAAGGCTGAAATTGAACAACCATCCTCCAAGCTCCAAAGCTCCAAAAGGCTCCAATCAAAGGCACCCCACCCCACCCCACCCCACCACACACCCATATAAAATCAAACCCATAAAACCCAAAAATGAAATTAATGGGATATTATTTCTGTACCCAAATGAATCATACTATTGTCTGCAACTGCAACTGCCTTTTTGTATCTGGTCAATGCCCAAAAGACAAATTGCTACACCTCCACTTTAAAGAGAGACGTGACCATCTTTCCATTTCTTTTTTCCCCCCTCTTTCATGATGTGAGAAATGTAATATACTAGTACGATTCACGATTCTTTCTGATTGTTTGGAACTGGTCAACGTGTTTTAGAGAACGTCATTTAGGTTAAGTTCATCTCTTGCATTCTTAACAATTAGTAGTATGTTGAGTGATTTGGTTTGCTTGAAAAAGATCAATAATTTTCGATTTGGTTTTCGTTGGGTAATTAATGGACTTTTTGCCAATTTTATAACAAGATAGAATGATTTGTTTTCAATGGATACTAATAGGTTATGTGTTTAACTCTTAACAATTTTCTTTTTTGTGATTATGAATTTAGTGGTTAGCAAATTGGGACGTTGGTTGAGGGCTAATGATACATCATATTCATAGAGTGGTCACTTACATTTGAACGATTATTTTAAAATCATAATCTTCCTCGTATTATCACTTTATAAATTCATTCGAAAATCAACTAGTGATTGTATTTCAATATTGTACACATGTTCATTAAAAAATATGAAGAGTATGATTTTGGCATTTGATACTACTACAACAACAAAAAAGTTGTTGTCGAATTAGAACACATTATCTGAACATTAAACCGTTAGTTTTACCTATTTAATCATCAATACAGTTTATAAAATATTGTCTTTTCTCACAACAATATACAATTGCAGACAACATGCAGTATACAAAGATAATAATAATACATATGAAAAATCAAAATCTAAGATATTAGGGCCTCATGACTAGTAGTCGAGTCTGCTAACTGGTCCCCTTCCCAGCTTTGTTTGGGTGCTACCTTATCATGAACTGGTGCATACCCCTGTACCCACAAAATAAGTAAAAAAAATTAAAAAATCAAATAAAACCAAATAATTTCTTTTGAATTTTTTTCCACAATTATTGGAGTTAAAGTTCACATCAATCAACATAGTTTCCCTTTTATGATCAAAATTGGGAAGAACCAAAATGATATATTTATTAATTTGTAATTTATTCACCACCTTTTTTTTTTCATGGCCAGTTCTCACGGAAACACAAATATAACAATCACAAAAAGATAGGAACATTACTCCCAATCCAAAAAATCATATCTACATCCATGACTCCTGAGAGGTTAGACAGGGTCATGCGAGTCACGTAATGGTTGATTAAGTATTTTTTTCGTACCTCCATTTTGCTAATAAGCTCGGCTGGTGTATCAGCTATAACCACAATCTCTCTTGCTGTCTCCTTAATGAAGCCTTCCTCAACTCCTTTGTCAAATAAGGCAAGCAAACAGTTGTAGTATCCTTCCACATTCAGCAACCCCACCTATTCTCGACATCGAATCATGTCAACACGTAACACATCGATATTTTAGGTAAAAATTGCAGAAAAAAAAAACAAAAATCATTGAAAAAGAATCGGTATGATTTGATTTTCGACACAATTCTGACTCTGTCGATGGTCATATCATATAAATTGTATTATCTTACAGGTTTTTCGTGAATTCCGAGCTGAGACCATGCTATAATCTCCAAAAGCTCTTCCATGGTTCCATACCCACCTATAAACATAAAAAGTAATAAAACCCATTAAATATTTTGATTAAATAGTATTCCATGCATAAGAAAACAAGTTTATATACATATGTACCAGGAAGTGCAATGAAAGCATCAGCATGTTTAGCCATCTCTGCCTTCCTCTGGTGCATATCTGCAACAACTTTCACTTCTCCGATCGCCCCTCCCGAAATCTGATCGAAATTTCGAGATAAGCAAGGGGTCATATACTCATATTTGAGTTAACATCAATCAAGAATTAATCACTGAGATGTCATATTAATAGTACAGTATATACCTCATGAGGCATGAGAGCTGTAGGGATCACTCTGTAAAAACAAAATCAAAATCAAAATCAAAATCAGAGATCACTTGATCAAATTAAAGAGTGAAAATTTGATTAATTCTTACCCAAGAACATGGCAGCCACCATTAAACACAGTAGTTGAGACCAAACCCATTAGGCCAACACTTCCTCCACCATATACCAAGTCAATCTTCCTCTCAACCTTAATTAACAACAAAATCAACTTTGTTAATTAAGGTTTGATGATCATTATGGTAATTAACCAAGAGAGGATTAATTAGTGATTGATTACCAGTTCTTTACCAAGGCTGAGAGCAGCATCACTGAAGGAGGATTTGGATCCAGCTCTACTCCCACAGAAGACACATATGGTCTTGAGTTTCTTCTTCCTTTCTGTTGTGGTTGACCCAAATTCCTCCATTTTTTTAATTTGCTCTCTTTTCTGAAAGAAAGAGAGATAGAGAGAGAGAGAGGTGTGGAAGATAGTGTTGAGATATAGCTATTGGGTGTGGAGAGGAGACAAAGGTTTGTGCTTTTTTTTAATGTAGTCTCTCCACAAGAGCTTTATTTGTAATTTCACACTTGGGTTTTCAGGATCGAATCGGATATAAAATCGGTGAATTTAATGATACGTGGTTTGACTGTTTAAATTTTATTAAATTGTGAGTGAGCTATAATTATATAGGATTGTTGTGATGACTGGTTGATGATCCAACTGAACATGGTCATAGTATTCATATTGATACGGTTTTGGAAATACTGGTTATTTCTTATCTTATCACCTGTCACGAAAAGGGAGGATGATCTCTAATTTTATGAACACTTTAGCTTGTACATAAAAGATTGGTTCTTATCATTTAAGTTTGTTCATGAATTGATTTTTATCAAGGGGACCACTACAAAAGTCTAGTTGTAGAAGCAAACCATATCTGCCACCAATGTTACTGTCGTTAAATGTATTTAGATTTTAGAGGCACATAAAAATTTGTAACTGATTAAAGAATTTGAGGCAGATAATTTTTTTTTGATAATTGTACCTTTAGAGCCACTTATTTTTGTTGTTGATATCTTATTTAAACTATCTCGAGGGTTTGAACCCGATAGGTTAAGGCGAATGTGATAAGTTCTTTTCATTTGGCTCACGAGAACTTCAGATTTTTTTGTATATAGTTTTTTAATTTAAAACAATAGACATCAGTGATACACTTAAAATTTGAAACTTTGTGAAGAAAAAGAAATCAGTACAAGAAAAAAAATCTCTTTACTCATTATTAGGTTACCAAAATAATTGGCGTTAATTTCATATATATTTCTCCTTGATTAAAAATTTAATTATATTTCATATAACACTTATCTATAAGAAAATAATAGAGAATATATAAGTTATCTACCTCTATAATTTTAATCCTATAACTTATGGAGGCGGATACATATTATCTACCTCTCAAAATTTAATTGTACAACTTATAAAGACGATTCTAAATTACCTGCATTTAAAAGAATTATTCGTATAACTTGTAAAGATAGTTATAAATTATGCGCCTCTTAAAATATTTAATTGTACAACTTATAATGATCATTATAAATAATCATCCCTAAAGCTATGAATATTAATTAAGATTTTTTTTTGTAAATAGAGAGATACTCATATTTGTATAGGGAAATGAAGATTTTGTTCTCTAAAAGTATATTTAGTGACAAATTGCCTCAATAATTCTGTCTCTATAGTAATTTTTTAGTAAAATATTACAATACTCCGATCAACAACAAATATTTAAAGAATATGTCCTCCACAACATCACATGAGGTGTTTAACCTTAGTCTTAAGCAATCATAGCCTTAGATTATATCTAATGATTGAAGTTCATATATTCTCTCTCTTATCACCATACACAATTTTTAATATTTTGGACATAAAATTTTATTTCAATTATATTTTGATAATTTTAACATGAAATTTCTTATACTTTGATAAAAAAAAATCTATCAATTATCAATACTAATGATATTTAAGTATTTTCATTCAGAAAGAAAACATTTTAAAATATATTATTTGAAAAGAAGAGAAAAGGGGAAAGGGAAAATAGCATTTCCACCCTCTACTATGCCAATTTAACAAATAGCCCCCTACACTATAAACTGCTCTTTTTACCCCTCTAACTTTGACCACTTTACCGTTTTGGTCCTTTCGTTCCAATTTTCGTCTTGTTAACGTTAATTGATGCGCATTCAGTATACCACATTAGCTCAATAGTCATGTATTGAAGCATTTTTTTAATGATCATATAAATATATATAATTAGATAGGATGAAATCGACGAATAAAACATGTGGTTTTAAAACCCTACGTATTTCACCATACACTTTGTGATACCTCCCCAGCCAACCCTTTATCCCCTACCTCTGATATCTCTCTCTATTGGTGTGTGGATGTGTCCAGATTTAATGTTAAGAAGACGATAGTCGGAATAGAAGGACCCAAACGACAAAGTGGTCGAAGTATAGGGAGCTATCTATTAAATTGGTAAAGTAGAGAATATGAACCTTCCAACTAATCATTCATAGTCAATCATCAACCTCATAAAAAATAAACTATATAATATGTTAGAAAGAGTTGATCATGAATCATGATTAAGCACATCCATAATTTCATTGACATTCTTTATGCAGTGTGTAATTAGTGTTGGTGTGGGTCACAAGAGAAAGATCATAAAGATCTCTCTTCCTTTGTTGACTTGCTTTTGTACAAAAAAGAATAATGATGAACAATTTAATAGTTTAGCAAATAAGGAGAGGATTCCCCATTTATTATTCATTTAATGCATATGATCTCAATTTATGAAGAAATTAAAGGAGTATTATAGATATGAGGTGAGAATATTGCATGCTTAATATCTATTATGGTCATTAACTTATTGGGTTGGAATAGAGTGGTCATTAACTTATTGCGTGTGGTCATTCTGTTAACTCTCCCTCCAATTAATTTTTTTGTTAAATAATAATATCTTCAATTAATCCAACTCATCAGTTTTGTCCACCTCATCCAGTGCCATGTCAGCTATTTCACCCTAAACTCAACCCAAACTGAGTAATCCAACCTAACTTGACCTAGTCTAAACCAACCAAACCCAAAGTCTACTAAGTCAGTCATTAACCAATTCAGTACCTAACCCTTCAAACTTATCTCGTCCTTCCTCTCCGATGAAACTCCCTCCTCCATCTCCCTAATTCCATACCAGATTCAATCAACCAACAATAACTCTAGTGTTGGAGAGTTTTATAATTAATTTATAAAATTTCTTAAATAAAAAATTAGGAAAAGAAATTAAAGTTTACACAAGTCCATTAAAGATTGTGCAAGTAGAAATTGTTATATTGTGAGGCTAACATTATTCAATGCAAGCTCAGATAAAAAAAACATTATTCAAGCATAACTTCTCGGTTAAATTGGACCATGAGAATATTATGATACCATACACATAATTGTTGTATTCAAATAGCTCGAATTTTTAGGAGAGGATTATAATTAGATTATATAACATTCCTTAACAATTTTCCTCTCAAATGAAAGTTCACAAACTGGGATTACAGTTTACACAAATTTATTAAGCTTTATACAATTGAAAATATTTTATTCGGAGACTAACATGAATCGATGACAAAACCTCTTTAGTCAAATTAAACAAGGACAACGTTTTAATAAATCAATACAATATAAAAAAATTGTTGCATCTCAATAGACCGTATTATTTGAAGAGATCCCTTGAGATTAAACATACAAAGGACAGGGTTTTGCAGCTATAGGAATTATTGGGAAGGTTGTGTGGTACAAATGGAGAGAGCCATGTGATCATAGTCTTGTGGAGATTCACATGTGCATAAGTTAGCATGGATTTGAGCATGAAATCATGTTACTCTCCAACTTCCTTCCGTGATGTTTCTCTCTAATTGTTCTTCATCATCATTGGCCCAATGGAGGCAAGGTGTATTACTCTTGTAAGTAGTATACAAATGTCGGATATTCTAGATTTGAGAATTAATTTGATGAGTATGTTTTTAGTCTCCTCTCAGGAGATGCAGAAGTCGAACTGCAGTCGTCTCTTTAATTTAGTGCACCATTAACCACTAAATCACCCTTACGTGTGGGTCATTGTCTAATTAATTACGAGTAGCGTCAATTAATTATTATTTAAGTACGATGGGTCATTGTCTAAGAATTGTCATTGGAACTCGACCCAAGAAATGTTACAATTCCAATGGACCTATTATTTGTGGGAAGCCCGAAACAATTACTGATGTCACTCGCAAGAACGCATTGTCCAGAGATTACCCACCAAGATGAGATTATGAACTTGCCAACTGTCTCATCATGTGTGTTAAAGAAGGTCAACTCACATTTATGGCGATATCAGATGTTTTACTATTCTTTGTTAGTCTGTTCTATGTATAGAATATAGATAGGATATGGATTGTTAGAATTCCTTTGACGATTCATTAATTACAGACCAATCAAATTCTCTACACTTCTCTCTGCATTCTCTTTTATCTCTCTAAGATAAAATAATCTCTTTGGGCTCATTCTTGTTTGTGCTCTAACTGAGTTAGCCTGATTAGATTCTTGCTACTAATAAGGTATTTACTTAATTGAATAAAATTGAAATTGTAAAAAAAAAATATATTTTTATTTAGATACTTCACGAGGAAAATCAAGACAAAAATGTGTAAATCAATTATAATCTACCCAGGAAATGAGAATTACCAACAATACCCTGAAAAATATCTATCTAAGAATCAAAACCTTTGCGATAAAGAAAAGTAATTTTAGCCGAGTTGGAATATTATATTTTGTAATTAAATTCAGTTCAGTTATTTTCAACTTTGCAATTGACTGCAGCCAACTGTAGTTGATATTGAGGTCGATATGAAAAAAATCATATAGTTTGGCAGTTTTTGGATAATTATTGATGAATAGTATATCGAACAACAATATCAAAATTATATGATGATCTATCAAAAGGCTTGTACATCATTTTTCTTTAAGCTATCGTTATCAATTGTCACCATTTTCACTTTTAACATAAATCATAATCTATTGTTTCTTTTGTCCATGCACCACTAAATTTTATATATAGCGGTCGGAGTTAGCTAATTCGGTCATTAATCTTACAACTAAGATGGGTTAATCTAACCAACCCTAATAAGTTTTGATCGATGGTTGAATGAAAAATATCGAGTCAAAGATGATTGATATTCGGTTAACTGAGACCTATAATCATCTGGTTTAGTCGACCATTTTTTATCGAAATAATTGTGAAAATTTCATGTAAATTGAATAATATCACAAATTTTACACCATACTAATAAACACTAGCATTAGAAATCATTATTTCATCATTACTTCTGTCAAAGTCGGTCAAGCTCGTTTACCGCAGTTTAATCATTGATCGACTTGCTGAAAAATGTTTAATCCCCCCGACCGACCAATCGGTTACCCAACAGTAGGTTAATTAGTTTTAGCCATTTTTTTATGATGTAATCAGTTTTAGCCATTAACCTAATAACCTGAATCGAAATTCCTATTTATATACATGTATCACCCAAATTGCATGGACTAATAATGAGGTTTGAGTTTGAGTGTGCTGCTTTGGGGCGAAGGATTGTTTGGTCCACAACTTTGAGGAGAAGGGTCGTTTGAATGTGTTCTTGCTGGAGTTAAAACTCAAGAATGTCATAGGAAAGTGGCAGAGAATGAGAAAGTACGGAAGAAATGTTCTCTGTCAATGTCAACCTGCCTGGGAGCCTTAGGACCAGTGTCATATTTATAGTCTGGGATCTAAACTTGGTGCATGCTTCTTATTGATGGATGAGATTGAGGCGATCATAGTCATAGTAACAAGGGGTCCTGCTCAGATCGTACCATGTGAATCGCTACAACTAAGAGGTGAAACCATAAATGTCTAAGCTATTAAGATTTCACTAGTTGGGCTGTCGGGGCGTGGCCTTTTGACCCAAGCAATGGGTCGCGCTTTTCGAAATTGGACGGGCTATTAGGTTACCGATCCAGGTATCGAACCACTTGGGTGAATCTGGTAACCCATAATCCGAGTCCATCTTCGAATGAGCTCATTATTAATATATAACAAGAGATATTTCGATATACGTTACGATTCAAGTAAGCTATATAGGTTTTGGTGGAATTGGGGGGTTTGGCCTTTGGGCGTATACTCGTGATAAAGGCATGGAAATGGTTGTGGATATTCCATGGGCTTTGGGCGTGTTTCATGCGGTGTGGCTATCTAAAGACAATTGGGATAAGGTCAAAACCAAACCAATGACCAACAAATTTGGTAACCAATGACCATAAAGTTTAATTTTTAACCCAATATTCATTAAAAAAACCCCTTATTTTTAATTCTTAACTAGTAATCATAACTACCAAAAAATATAAAAAAGAAGTGATTATCAACAAAAATTAGGTTATTGGAGTCTGACTTTGGATCAGCTGTTCAATTGACTCCATGAGTTGTTGAGTGGTTCAGATGAGATGATTCGTGTCTTAGTGCATTGACCTTTGTGCGAGTATAATGTGTCATGATTGGACTCATTTTCGCTACAAAACTTAGCCATGTGTCATCATCTTGTTGTGAACCAAGGCCAACTTTGCAACCTCCGGCTCATTTGAGACATCAGTAGCTCGCCCAACATGCCTTCGAAATTATCAACCGTACATCCAGGGAATGACATATATTAAGAGGGAGCCTTCAACCCTTTTGAATTCTAAGGGACCATGACGAGTCCTCAATTTCCCGATTGGGCCTCACGGGACCTATAGGGTAGACTACAAAGAAATGGCTAAAACAATTAATCTCGTTTAGGTTTGAGTCAAAAGATTATGGATAGAATAATAGCCCATTCGAGTTTGAATACCCAACAACATGTGATATTGAAAATCCAATCTCAAATCCAAATCAATACAAGACTCGAGTATCCCAACTCCACACAATTTCAAATAAAATTTAAATTTACCAAATTCGCTAGAGTTTACTTCAAGCCCCGGATATTATCAACTACCAAATAGCATGGAAAACAATGTCACTTGGTTTAAGGCTTGTATTTTACGGATAAAGTATTATGGGCTAGCTAGGCCCAACAAAGTTATGTACACGAGGGACTGATGCAAGATGGATCAAGAACTGGGCCATTTCGTGTGTATTGGGCTCAATCTATAAAATTACTGGACCAGTCTACTTACACATATGAAAATATACATAGTTTCGTAGTTTTAGACCCGAGAGTAGGGTGGGCCGCAACCTGGGAACCCCCACCCCAGATCCGCCCCTGACGTACACCCTAAAAACCAAGCCCAAGCCCAGCCCAATGAGACCTCATTTCATTGCATTGATTAAAACCATTTCATTGCACCACTTGTCAATTTAGTTGTATTGTCAAATGTTGCAATTTACAACTTGAACTTGCATGCTAATTCACCATTGCAATACACACATCGAAATGAGACCGAGCCCACCAACTTCCTAGCAAGATGCCTACGGTTAAAAATCACCAACTGGTTAAGATCCAAATTCGAACGGGTTCCTGGTCCTGTTCAGAGACCAATGTGTTCGCACCGGCGGCCCAACAAAGAGGCGAAGTAGTGGTATCTTTCTTTCCATTACGAACGACATGCTTAGCCTGCTCCCTCCCCGTGTCCCCTAGCGCACCTATCCGGAGCAAAGAGAATGAGAAAAAGCGTCGTCGAAGCAGCATGAGCGGACTTCTATTGCTACGTAACAATAGAGCAGGATAGTATTTTGCACCCACATGTTTGAATTTTAGGATAAAAAGCTCAGTTGTTATACGGGATCCGACGCATCCAGCAGAACAAAGTAGTACGCATTGGCGGCGAGTAGAGTGCCACAATCCCATTCATCAATTTTTATCTACATAAGCCAAAGCCCATAGCACTGGTCACGTCCATTATAACACAGCAAGTAAGCCAAAGCCCAATAGGTAATTAAGTACAAAACCTAACAAGATCTCAGTGCAAGTACTAGTTTTAGTTATGGTCAATAGGAAGAGCACAAAGGAGTAACTCTGCCTTTGCTGATCAATTCTATGCTAACACATGCAGCCTCTACATCCTTGGCATCACCTTGGCTTTCATATGCACTCAGTGAGACATCATGCATCACTATATCTTCACACGGTACAGTCTCGCTGCAATTGAAATTTACAGCTAGTTTCGATGCGCTCGTGCCGCTTATGTCCCTGTACACCACATTGCTCACTTTCACCGCTGACGGCTATTTGTATTTCAAAAAATATGTAACAAAATATTAGCAGAAGTTTTTTCTTGAGAATTGTGATATTTTAGGTAGAACTTTACTCAATTTACCTGTGGCGGACAAGGCTCAGTTTGGTCACAATAACTTTGATTTATGTTTATAGGGTTGCTCACGTTTTTCATCACGATATGTTGAAACTCAATGTTCTTAGCATATCCTGATCCTCCCTGCAAACATGATATACGTAAGAACTTTAGAGAAATCTAAAAAAAGTAAAGTGGATGAAGTAGAAGATATAAAATGAGCGAATTATAGTGAGGGGTTATCTGTTAAGTTGACAAAGTAGATGGGGGAAAAGTGATATTTTCCCGAAATACCTGCCAAGTCTTAATTCTGACTCCATTTGTGGTTCCTGAAATGGTTGCTCGGTTGACCAACACTTCTGAAACTTCAGCTGTTGCATTTTTAGCTCCTAAGCTACCAATACTGTCAAATAATAATAATAATAATAATTACTGAAAGATGATAAATACTGTCACATAATTAAAAAACTAGAAAGCAGTAGCTGGGATTAATTCATTTGGCAACATCACACTTTACAAAGAAGTTAATCTACTCTTCAAAATTCCGGGTTATTTGGTTGATGAAATTGAGTTTAATTCCCAGCCCACTGAGAATTGTACTGCAATTATTTGGGCCAATTTCCAGAGGGCTGAGAATTAGCCCAAATTCCCGGACCTGATTCCATCGACCAAATGGCTGCTATATCTCTATTAACATCGTTCTCAATATATTTACAATTTTATGAAAAATATGTGATGGGTTACAATTTTATTCATGAAATCTTAATGTGTTTTTATGATTTCACCATTCTCGTTAACAAAATATATCTTAATCACTATTTTAATTTGGTCATAATTATATATTTATTATTTTTATTATAATATACTCATAATTATTTTTAAGTATAATATATTCATCATTAAATTTGATATGATTATAAATATTTATATATTTATATATCATATAAAATTATAATTTTCCATTATGTTTTACTTTCTATATACGTCGTTACTTGATATTCCCAACCATTAGGATGCAACAATCAAGATTTCATGGAAATTATTCGATTTTGTCGTCTCACTAATTATGGATTACATAATAGTACCTTATTCCGTGACCTGGTCCGCAAGTTACATCCGTGACTTTCACGTATTTCGACCCGCTTACTATTGAAATGCAATCATCACCTGTTCATTCATTGAAAAGAAAATTATTATTCATTCTTACGATTAGTAATAACGTTAATATATTCACTTAATAGTAATGTGAGATGAAAAAAATTAAGAAATATAGAATTACCAGTTTTAATGAGAGATTTAGTGATATGAATTTTGTGAGTGTGAGAGATATGAATCCCATCAGTATTGGGGCTGTTCCAAGGAGCAGTCACCAAGAGGTGCGAAGCTCTCACGTTCGAGCAATTCTTAAAACTCAGATGCATTTTCTGTGAATTTTCAAACCTTATGTTTGATACCTTCAAGTTCTTGCATTCAAGGAACGTAATTGCCTACACGAAGCAACAATACACAAGGTACCAAATACAGTGTCGTAAAGCGAACAGTCAAATCACAAAGCTGAAACCCACCCAAAAAAAAAAAACAAAATCAAACCAAGCTAGGGAGACCCAAAAAACTCCCCAAACCAAAAGAACCCCTTTCGGGGCAATCCTCAAACTATACAGAGGAAAACAACACCTAAAACTGCTACTATACACTCCCAAACGAATCCGACTCAACCTGGATCAAAATTATGGTGCCACAAGGACATCCAGTTCCTCAGCTCCTGTAACAAGGCCTGAGGAGTGGTAGACAGATCAATCGAGATTCGTCTCTATATAAGTGTTACAAAAATACTTATATAGAGACGAATCTCGATTCATTTGTGTACCACTCCTCAGCCCTTGTTACAACATAACAAGATCCTATATTTGTTCTTATTTTTGTACAATTAGGGATGAAATTGAATATGAGAATTGAATTTCAATTTCCAGACCACTGAAAATCGTAATGCAATTATTTGAACCAATTTCCGGACCCAGTTCCATCATGCACCCAAACTAAATGGTTGTTAATTAGTATTGTAGAATAAGTAAGGGTAGTACTTACATTTGGTGCAATTTCGCAGGGCTGCATATGGTTGAAAAAACGTCAAGAAATTAGTATATCATTAGTGTTGTTTTGCCATATGGGAAGCCATGGACACCAAATTTGACTTACAAAGCTCATTTTGACTTTGCAAGAGTTTTGCCACCAAATTTGACCATTCCCATTTATAGTTCCACCACCCTTGACTTTCAAGTTTTCGACACTCTCGATTGTGATCCAATTTGTTGCGTTATGATCTTTTATCTCTTCGGGCGTTTTAATCTTCTCGAACTTATAAACTTCTATATTATCTGGCGCTTTAATTGTTCCATAAATCTGCATATATGATTTAAGTGTTATGTTATGCCAATTTTACTATACATTCACAATGAAAAGATCAGTAATATTCTTTCGCCAGAAGAGAACGAGATCGACTACAAGTGATTTACCTTAACTATGAGATTAGCTCGACAAGGTCCCAGGAAAGAAATGGGTTTGAGAACGTAAGTCTTGTTCTTAGGGACGACAAATTGAGTTGGATGTGTAGATGTACAAGCTGCATTCCACGCCTTTTCAAACGCCTAAACCAAACCAACATTTAACCAAACCATATGCTAAACAGAAACCATAAGTTGACCATATAACTCCCAATAACAAGTTAAAAGAGTAGAAAAATGTGTACCCGATTATCATACGAGCTTCCATCGCCTTTAGCTCCAAATTCATCAACATTCACTATCTTTGAGTTAGTGTTCATCCTTTCTTCAAAGCCATCACCAACATTCAAAGGATAGCCATGGGAATGGCTAGGCAATGTTGGGTTGGTTTGTTGTGTGTAGGAGCTAATACAAGAGGAGAAGAAGGCTAAAATGAGGCAGAAATGAAGCCAAATCCTTGGTGGGTTTTGTGGATACATTTTCCTTATTAAGGTAGCTAGAGAGATAATTGGCAAAGTTCAAGGATGCCAATATATAGGGAAGTGAAATTTTTTTTTTTTTAGAGTGACCGTTGACAAACCAATCGTTTGTTCGCATTCGAGCCTCGTCACACATGATAAGGAAAATTATTTTCTATTTATTACTTGTATTTTATTGGTATTTTTTGTTAGGAATATATAATTAATGTATAGATAGCTTTCTTATCTTATTCCCTTTGATTTGTAATTATCGCTTGTAAAATATTTAGTTATTTAATAAAAATCGACCAAAATTGGTAGATGAGTCTTCTCTCTTCTTCATAGTATCATAGTATATTCTCTCGGTTCAGTTTGACCGTAACCTTTTTTTCCACGGCTACCCTCATTGTCATCCAGTCACCCCTATAACCTGTAAGAGGAAATACAAAGCCCAATTAAGACTTGGGCCATACGAATTAACTGAGTCTTCATCATAAGGATATGATGTCTTTCGGTTGAAATCCTAAAGGACTTTACGATACGACGCATGTAGTTGATGGCATAGGTAATTGATTTCATTCAATTACTTTCTAACGTTGTAACAATAGAAGGAGAATAGAAAGCGGAGTCTGTTGTGATCCTAACTTTCCTCTACCAATCACCCACACATGCAGTTCGGTGAGGTATTGCCGAACTGTGGAGATACACCACGATCTTCATTATGATTAGGAATTCAAAGGGTCGTGTATAAAAGGAGTGGAGTCGATTCCGAGAAGATATGATCTGACCAAAACCCCCTCCATCTTTCTCAATGCATCCTGATCATACTACTCTTGGTATTTTTGGGTGTTTATATTTTCCATGGTTGAAGCCATAGGCTAAGAATAAACTGGAACCAACATGAAGATCGAAGCCAAGAGTATTCTTGGCACACTCACAGGCAATAGATGAAGTTGAACCAGTGTGTTTCTCTCCAAGGAAAACGTGGTGCCACAATGGTGTGTGACTATGAGTGATCAGGAATTCAATGCCTTATTACACAACAACACATGGGGAATTGGAATTTTGTAGCCTAATTTTAAATTTTATGTACCGTCAGTAGCCAATTGCGTAACTATGTCCAAAACTAGCACAATCTGATTGGCAGCCAGCGCGTAGCCAGCCAGCAAGCGTAATTCATTTGTTATTTGAAATCAAATATGGTAACATTGCAATTTGGTCACTTATTTTTGTCTATTTTACAAATGGATTATTATTATATTATTATTATTATTATTAATTTGATAATATAAGCCGGTCTTGATAAAATAATAATATATAAGCTATAATTAATTAAAGAAAATTATATTAGCCGTCACAATCTCTTGAGTTACGGATCCCGAGGTCACGCTTGTTGGAGGCACAACAATTCAAAGTTAAAACAACGACAAACGACAAATGTGACATTGAGATTCATAATTCAAAGTTAAAACAAACGTGACTCGAGGTCACGTCCCACTGGTCTGGCTATGCGTTGCACTGGTTATGCACTGATTGATTCAAAGTTAAAACTATTATTGGAAGTCGTTGTCTCCTTCATCGTTGTGCTTCCAACAAACGTGACCTCGGGATCCGTAACTCAAGAGATTGTGGCGCTAATATAATTTTTTAAATTAATTATAGCTTATATATTATTATTTTATCAAGACCGGCTTATATTATCAAATTAATAATAATAATAATAATAATAATAATAATAATAATAATAATAATAATAATAATAATAATAATAATAATAATAATAATCCATTTGTAAAATAGACAAAAATAAGTGACCAAATTGCAATGTTACCATATTTGATTTCAAATAACAAATGAATTGACTGCTGTTGAATTGGTATGTACGCTGGCTGGCCAGCTATGCGCTGGCTGGCTAGCTATGTGCTGGCTTAGCTACGCGCTGGCTGCCATCAGATTGTGCTATTTTGGACATAGTTACGCAATTGGCTACTGACGGTACATAAAATTTTAAATTAGGCTACAAAATTCCAATTCCCACACGACTAGTACAATATCCATCAAATCAATTGGTCGTGGGAAACAAATGGGTGTTCCGTCTAAAGCGCAATCCTGATGGCATGGCTCTATTGCTAGACACAAGGCTCGACTTGTGGAGAAGGGGTTTCATGAAACAGAAAGGGTCGACTACTAAAAAAAAATGATACATCGAGCCGACATGGCCACCTCTAAGCCTTTGTTCACACCATCCTCGACTACATCTCCGACAGATGATCCGTTGCAAGTTTCACAACCCCACTCTGTTTCGGTCGTTGATAGGTGGCCTGCAGTATTTGTCTATGATGATACCGGATTTGGCATTCACCAAGGCGCAACTCCCCCAATGCATTCCCTCCAACGAATACTCATTGGTCTCTTCTAAAATGAGGCGTCCTCGAAGGGTTCTCTGATGCCGATTGGGCAGGTGAGCCAACCGATCGTCGATCAACTAGTGAATATGTCACTTATTACAGACCTAACATCATCTCATGATCCAGTAGGAAACAACACACAGTCAATTATTTGACGGGTCAACAACTAAATTTACAATGTATTAGATTGCAACTTTCATTTAGTAGAACAATGAATGAAAAAATACGATATTCTCTTTGATAAGAAATAAGTAATTAATAACATGAAAGTACACATTTGTTATTTTGGTGTCATTGTACAAGGACTAAAATCCATACTACCCCTTAATTAAGTGATCCCAACTATATTTATTACACATTTTTAATAATATGTGCTGACTACAACTATATGAAACTCGTCAAGTGATCAGTGATTGAGTCATAGTTTTATTAAGAAAAAATTAGGTGAATCTGATGAGTCATGAGTGGGTGGGTTCATATAAATAATTACTTGTTCGGACGTTTTTGTCCTTTTACTTTCCAAAGCTTACAAATGGAGCCCTGAGCTTTCTACTTCTCCCAAATGGCGATGCCTGTGGGAGTCAATAATAATAATATAAGTGCATTAGGGAAATTAGCACTTTAACCCCTCTACTTTTCTAACTTAACATATAGCCCCCTATACTATAAACGAGTTCTTTGCCCGCCCGTTGGCGGGCTGTGAGTCCGGTTCTGGAGTTCGCGTTTCACGTGTTGTCTCCAAATCAGCAACAATCTCAGACATTTACTTAATTTACGGTCCTCATCTCTTACTTGTTCCTTCCTTCTTCTCCAACTCGCATGAATGAGAATTTTTTTTAGCCAATTAATTTTTTGATCAAAGTAAAAGTTGGTTGGACATAGATTTAAATTTTTGGAATGTCGTATCTACATGGAAGCTCCGCCGATGATGACACACTTAATTATTTCGACAATACAATTTGTACGAATTCCATCAAGAGTGAACATTATACATAGATTGTACGATTCTCATACATAGATTTAAATTTTTGGAACGTCGTATCTACATGGCGGATCCGCCGATGATGACACACGTAATTATTTCGGCAATACAATCTGTACGAATTCCATCAAGAGTGTAGATTATACACAGATTGTACGATTCTCATACATAGTGTACGGATCTCATATAGAGTATATATACTCTATATGATTTGTTTACAACCCTATTGTATAAAAATAAATATAAAGTGTACGACTCTTGTACAAAGTGTATACTATTGTACTTGAACAAAAATAAAAACAAAGTGTAAACATAAAATACAACATGTATGTAACATATAGATCGTACGAAAAAAATATTGAATATACATCGCTACAGAGTGTGCATTCACTTATGAAGTGTATACGGTTGTACAAATCGCGTACAAATTGTACGACCGACCTCCGTGAAAACTGTACTACAACGGACGGAAAAGGAATATCAAATTTTCGGACTCAAACCAACAGAAGCATTGTCAAAACTAAACCAATGTATACTATTGTAATGATAGGAACATTAGTACGTCCTTGAGTAACATAATATGATATGAGGAAAAATTATAGATTCGTAATACGTGCATCTCATTTTTACATACTTTATGAACATGTTTCATACTTTCATTTATATAATTTTACCATTTTATAAAAATTAATGTTGGTTCATTAGTTTTACTGAGTTTAATTGCTACTTAATAAAGTAAAAATATCTATTGTTAAGGCATGTTGAGCCATAATTCAACGACCAGGAGCCACTAACTCCACTACTTTTTTCATAAAGATAATACTACCGTAAATAGTAAATAATTGACAATGCAAGACTTGGGCAATAATTATCGTGAAGGACTCACAATATAATCTATAATAGATGTTATCTTAAAAATTTATAAACTCCAAGCACAATGCCAAACTCATTGAGTCCAAGAAGAGCAAGAAAGTGAAAACTGCTCATACATTAATCTTAATTTTAAAATGATGATCTTAGGATCCATAAATAAATATGGTGATCACGAAGGGATTAAATATGATGATAAAATTTTATGTAAGGCCCATTTAACTTTTAAAAAATAATTAATAAAGAAAAAAGGAGAGAATGAACAAAAAGAATTTAAATATATATAATTAATATAACAAATTACTTTTTTTTTGATGGGATATAAAAAATTACTATGATTTTATAATTTTATTATTTAAAAGGGGTAAAAATTACACTTTTATTTTTAAAATTACAAATAGTTATTACAAATCATTTTACACAAAAATAATAAAATAAAGACATAAAGTAATAATATTCTAGTTAAAAAGTAAAATAAAATTTGATAAATGGATTCTAAAACGTGGGGATTTTTTTACATGGGAAGAAAATTAATTATAAAAAATGGTAAATGAATAATGAATAAATAAAAAGAAAAAAATTGATTGGTTGAATCCCTACACTTAAGGAGAGAAGGAATAAATGGGGGTGCTTTTATAAATGCATATATATATTAGTAGATTACTCTTTTTACCCCTCCTATTTTGCCGTTTTGATCCTTCTGTTTTAGTTTTCGTATTTTTAACATCAAATCTGGACATATCACACACCTACATAGAGAGATATCGGAGGTAGGAGACGAAGAGTTGGCATTAGAGGTAAATTGAGGAGGTATCACGAAGAGTATGGTGAAATATTAAGGATTTTAAAACCACCCATTTATTCGTCGAGTTCATCCTATCTAACTATATATATTTTATTTCCAGTTAAAACACGTTTAGTAAGCTAATACATAACTATTGGAGATAATGTTGTGTACTGAATGTGCATCAATTAACGTCACGAAGACAAAAGTTGAATCAGAAGGATAGAAACGGTAAAATGGTAAAAGTAGGAGGGAATAAGAACAACGATTTATAGTATAAGAGACTATTTGTTAAGTTGGCCAAGTAGAGGAGGGTAAAGTGTTATTTTCCCTAATAATAATATAGTGTTATTTTGACCCGGCCAGTGGCCAGAACAGCTGACCCACTCAGCCCTAACCATTTGTTTATCTGTGTTACATTGACTAATATCTGCCCATACTGGTATTTACACTTTTAGCCTTTTATTTTTATTCTTCTTTTTCTTCTACCCTTAGGTAACAGTACAAAAAATTAATTATTAGATTATTAAGAGACATAAATAAAGGAATTTCTAGTAAATTTTACCAAATCAATATTAACCATTAAAAGTTTTAGGTTTTACCTCTTATAGTTCTGAATTGGTCAATAAGTATATATTACCTTACTTTTATTTTAACCCACATGACATTGTTGTGAGATTTTACAGTCTTGTTGCATAGATTTTTACAGTCTTGTTGCATTGTGTTACTTCAAAAGGTCGCTTGGGGGCTGATTGTGTTTCGGCCGAGGACTAAGTTTTTGGTTCCTTGTGCCTGGTTTGGGGTGTCCTGTATAGGGGAGTTGTTTGGAAGGTTTTGGGTAGACTTGATGCAGGGTAGTCATAAAGTTGATCTTGAATTCTCTCCTTTATAATTCTGTTTTACCTTTAGGCAGTTGATATATATATTACTACATTACATAGTCACCATTCACTAAAACAAGTCGGTCCAAATCAAAAGAAAAATTCAAATCCAAGTTATCATACCATAACTATATTTACACATCAAGCAAGCAACATCCCAATAGGCAATTAAATATGCCTAAACACCTAACAAGTCCTTACTACTAGTACTAGTTTTAACATGGTCAATTGGAATAGCACAAAGGAGTAACTCTCCCTTTTCTAGTCAAATCCACACTAACACATTCAGCCTCAGCATCATTAGCATCATCCTGGCTTGCCATCAACGAAACATCCTGCATCACTATCTCTTCGCATGGCACGTTCTTGCTGCACTCGAATTTTATAGCCAGTTTCGATGCGCTCGTTCCCTTTATGTTCTTGTACATCACATTGCTCACTCTCACTGCCGACACCTATTTAGATGTTTCAAAAAAATTGTTATCACTGAACATTTTGTTGGTGACAATTCACGGGGAGTCAATTGATTTACCTGTGGCTCACAAGGCTTAGTTTGGTCGCAGTAGTTCTGGTCAATGATTATAGGGTTGCTCACGTTTTTCATCATGATATGTTCAAACTTTATGTTTCTAGCATACCCTGATCCTCCCTACGTATAAGAAATTCTTACGCAAGTTAGGAAATTCCAATTAAAAAGATAGAATTAAGACAATTATTGAGGATGTTGCCAGGTATGAACCCAGTTGGACCAGAGTAAAGTAATTATGCATATTTCGACGAGTTTTGGTATCACATCTAATGTTATTTCAAATTAAGTCTAGCGGGTCAAAATATTGGCGGTCACCTAGTTTGGGGGTTGTAAGACCGTGGTTATCTAACTTCGTTATGTAACAAAGCACTCATCTATGTTTAAACAAGGTAACCGACCAATTATTCTGGTAAGTTTTTATGACAATTCCGGTCAAACTAACAACTAAGCATGCAACATTACCAAACTTGATGTTTTTCAATCCCCCTGATCTACTCGATTGAACCATCAAAATAAATTAGGCTAACTAATATATACCTACAAAAATGGCTGACCCAAACATAGACGAGTACTCTCTTACAAAACGAAATTAAGTGACCATGGTGTTACAACCTCAAATTTAGGTGGCCGTCACTATTTTTTACCCGAAAAATATTGGATAATTGAATGTAAGGTAGTTGCAACAGTATTAAGTATTGATTAGGTACCTGCCAAGTCTTGATTCTAACTCCATTACTAGTTCCTGAAATCGTTGCTCTGCTCACAAACACTTCTGAAACTTCAGCCGTCGCATTTCCAGCTCCTAAACTACCAATACTGTAAACAAAAGTAATTACCTTTTTTGTAAAGAAAGAAGCAGTAGGGTTACACTGAATATGGATTACTGTATTAGTACCTTATCCCGTGACCCGGTCCGCAAGTTATGTCCGTTGCTTTCACATATTTCGACCCGCTTACTATCGAGATGCAATCATCACCTATTTATTCAATCCAAATGAACAAGTAATCAATTGTACGATCGATCGTAGTGCTAATATGTTCGCTTGATGAATTTTTTTCGAAACCTGTTTTGATGAGAGATTTAGTGATTTGAATGTTGCGAGTGCCAGTGACGTGAATTCCATCGGTATTGGGACTGTCCCAAGGAGCCGTCACTAGGAGGTGCGAAGCTCTCACGTTCAAGCAATTATCAAAAGATAGGTGCATTCTCTGTGAGTTTTTAAACCTTAAGTTTGATACTACCAAGTTGTTGCACTCATGGAAAGTGACTGCCTGCATGCCAAATACACACAATCATGACCCTATATATACTCAATGGTTTTGTACAATTGTTATTGTAAAATAAGTAAGGGTAGTACTCACATTTGGTGCAACTTTGCAGGGCTGTAAAGGGTTGAGAGAAAACGTCGAGAAATTAGTGTTAGTGTTATTTTGCCATGTGAAAAGTCACGAATTGTAGTAATTTGGATGTCATAAAGGACATTTTGTGAACTTGAAACTTACAAGGCTCTTCTTGACTTTGCAAGAGTTTTGCCACCAAATTTTCCCATTCCCATCAATGGTTCCACCACCCTTCACTTTCAAGTTTTCCAGCCTCTCGAATCTGATCCAATGAGTTTCGTTTTTCTTATAATCTTCGATCTTTCTGGGGCCTTTAATTGTCCCGAAAATCTGCATCATAAGTTTAAATCTCATGTCAACAACAAAACTACCAAAACATTTACAAAAACTAGTAGGATGAGAAGATACACACCAACAAAAGATCATAGAACAAAGAAAGAAACAAAGTTTTCACCACAAGCACACTTAAAGGAAAAAAAAAACAACCATAAACAAGTAATGACAGACGACAAAATGAAAAGATCGAGGTAGACCATATTCACTATCGTCGTATTAAAGATAGTAACAATCACAGAGACACGACGGCATACCTTGACTATGAGATTAGCTCGACAAGGTCCTGAAAATCCGATTGGTTTGAGAACATAAACCTTGTTCTTAGGTACAACAAATTGAGTTGGTCGTCTAGATGAACAAGCTGCATTCCATGCCTTTACAAATGCCTAAACCAAACCACCACCAACCGAATCATGAACCAACAATTCACCCAACCATAAGCTAAATTGAACCCACAAAATGTTACCCGAGAATCCTCTGATCTTCCATCGCCTTTAGCTCCAAACTTATCAACATTCACAATCATTGCTCGAACATGATCATGATGTGATCTCCTTCTTGAAGACTTAGTGTTCATCCTTTCTTCAAAGCCAAGGGGTTGATGATCATCAACATTCAAAGGGTAGCCATGGGAATGGGTAGGCAATGTTGGGTTGGTTTGTTGTGTGTAGGAGCTAATACAAGAGGAGAAGAAGGCTAAAATGAGGCAGAAATGAAGCCAAATCCTTGGTGGGTTTTGTTTGTACATGATTAAGGTTGCTAGCTAGAGAGATCTTTGGCTAAGTTTAAGGTTGTCAAGATATATATATATATAGGGAAGTGAAAGTATGGGTCGGGTTGGGTCAGAGTTGGGTCGGGTTGGGTCAGAGTTGGGTCGGGTTGGAGGTTGATGAGTTAAGGTGGGTAGCTAGCCGACTTTCTCCTGCTTGAAAGCTTGATATCTGATTTTGTATCTAGGTGGTTTTACTGCTCACCTAATGAACAGTATTTATGTTCATTTGCACATTGATCACTTTCAGAAGTTTGATTAGGAGGATTATAGATTTAGATGCGGTTTGGCAATGGGTACCAACGGGTTCAGATATTACGTATTCATTACTCACCCGTTTATTAAATGGGTATTACTCATATCTGTCCCGCGAGACTAAACTGGTATAAAATCTAAACCATCCCAGCCCTGACACGAGTATATATCGGGTAAAACCCGTTACCCATCGGTGAACTCCAGATCTCTCTGTATATTATCTGGATTGCAAAGAGATTTTCGAGATAGAGCTATGATTTTCATAGCATTAGAGTTTCGAGAGGGAACGACAGACTGCTTGATCGATGAGTTGAAGTGTAGAACTGAAGAAGAAATTGGGTCTGGTCCGTTAAACATAGACAATATATTGTGATTAATGCAACACCATTTCATATTGGGTACCTCCATCGGGTTGGGTTTGGGGCGGATACCTTCAAACTCGTCCTCACCTGTTACCCGCGCTCTAATTGGGTAATGGGTTTCCCCATACCCGTCAACTTTACTCGGTCAACGAGTAATCCCCAAATTGACCGGATTTCGGATGGGTGCACGTGCCCAGTTTCTGGATACCCATTGCTAAGCCTATTTAAATGTTGGTTAATTTCTAAACAATTTTGTAATTATCTGAGATAATTAAGTTTCATTATTTTACCCATTGTTTTCCAATTACTTACATGTATTTGATTGTCAAAGGACTTATGTGCAAAGTGTTTGGGCATAGTTGAAGGTCATTAATTACTAGGGGGTTGACTATGGCTGCATGTAACTCCATACCAAAACCAAATTGAACGAAAGAACCTGAAAAAGGTGACTAAAAAGATAACAAAGCAATTAATGAAATATTTTCAACCCCTTATTGTTTTGGTCAAATATCAATTTGAAGCACCATCTTAATTTTGTGTGAGAAATGGTCCGAAATTTTCGGAAAAAGTATAATTACATAAAAGTTAGTCATCACTAAATCTCAAAATGGGTCATAGCTTGAAGTTTAACTCTAGCATATTTGGACCATATAAGCCCAACAATCGACACTCTTAGAAGCCCATGCGCACTTAGAGATTCATCAAGATTGGCCCCGTCCGACAAACTTCGGGTTACGACTTACAAGGAGCATCATCGTTGATCATGGAGTTGCTCATTTCCTAAACAGCTCAAAACCTCTCAAATTGTTCTGACCCTGCCAATTCTCTAGGAAAACCCTAAACTCAAAGAACGTGGGTTCATACATGGTAAGATTGGAACTAAGAGAGCCCCAAATTGAAAAAAAAACTCACACGAATAGAACAAATATGCGACACCGAATCAAGGTCGGTTCTGCATAAAACACATAAATTAGGACCGATGAAACCCTTTTTAGTCAGGTTGTCAAAAGTCGAAATGTTTCTGTGAAAGGTTAGCCAAAGAAATCTGGCGATCTTGGTGGACACTCTTTCCTCCAGATGAAAGAAAAAAGTGAAATTTGTCAAACCTTGATAATTTTGCCTAATCGCCTCTTTGAAAGGCTATCACACTGTGAAAGCTCCATTGTGTTCGGGGGCCATACTAAGGGTGAAATCATACCAGGTGAAATCTCGTGAAGCAGATCCATCAGTCTCCGTCTTTCCCCTCCTCCTCTCAACATGATCGTCAAAGGAATTCTCCATCTGTACCTGCCCACCATAGACACAAGCTCAAACAATAGTTGGAGCACACATTATTGACAACATTGATATTTTTGTGCTAACACACTCCTACTAGGCCTAATAGTCTAAGGGGTTAACCCCTAATACTTCTTTGCCTCCCACTCTTTTAATATCTCTTACCCCTTACTCATGACCCTCTATATTCAACATGTTTTTAGTATCAAATTTTTTTATCATGCCGTCCAGTCCTCTGGGACCGAACAATTAAAACACACACATAATAGTAAAGAAGTGAATTATTTTCTATTAATAAGTATTAAAATACATATAGTATAAACTCGTGATTAAATTGAAGTCACTTTTATTTTGTGACTGCATCATTGCATGTAACTTAAAACACATTAGCCAATCATTGGATGTAACTTAGACACATATGCAACAAATGCGTACACTACACATGAAGATATAATATGAGATACATTATTTTGTAGTTTGTTTCAATAAGACTGCATGCGTCACAGCAGAAAGGAGGCCACAACAAGTATCGTTATGTTTGGTACTTGGTTGGTTGAGTAAAGGTACGTAGTGTAGTGGGGAGTTTTAGGTTAAAAATTATGGAGTTTGATATTTGGGTAATGGTAAAAGGCAAAAGGATTAAAAGGTAAGAATGTGGTGTGTAACAAAATAGGCATTTTGCGTGGAGTATTTGGGGACTGCAACACTTTATCATCATCATCAATTCCATGACCTTTCATTTGCTCACACAATCTAAATGCCTAAATCCATGTTTGTTGTGTGATGAGATTAGGCCTCGGTCACGGTTAACCAGTCCCATCGTTTTCTTCGGAGAAAAAGACCTGGTTCGTTTGGGAGGATTTGTAAGCGATGAAATTGAGCAGGGTCCAAAATGTAATTTGGGCAAACATGGGTTACTGATTTTAGAAGACAAAAAACTTTAAAGTTAATTCCGTTAGTCACTTGATTCAAAATGTTTAAAATTTCACAAACAAGGACTAACAGTGTTAACTATTTCGAAAAGTGGAATAGATTTGAGATTTTTTTTTAAAGATGGAGCATATGCAAAACAAATCGCCAAAGTTGAAATTTTTTAAAAATAATAACCCTTAAAATTTATAGAGTTACAAAGCTAGAATATAGTAGGATAATTGAAGGAAATATTTAGCCTAATACAAGTCATAAACTCAAGAACATTTTGCAGTGGGAGTTGTTTTTCTCTATCATGACATGAGAGTTCCCCCTGCATAAAGGTTAGGGTTTTTTGTCTCAGTTTTCTATCCGCTACATTTTTTTCTCACTTTCTCATAATTTTTTGGGCTTCTAGTGTATGCCATGTCATGTTATAGATTACTAATAATTCGATTACCATTATAGGTGAAAGCGGATTAATCGACCAAAATCAATTAACTTTTAATCAATTTCGTGGTAGGTCGGTCAATAGTTAAAGAAATGGAAGGAAGTCAGTTATCTATCAACCGCAGTTAACCAACTAAAATCCTCTAAATCATCATGGTACTGAAATTTTGCTAGAATGCATAAGTTAATTCGGTCAAAGTAAGTTAACTTGGTTAGATTCGGTTAAATTGGCAAAAAACTGTCAAAATTTATCAAAATCGATTGGAAATAATGTCGTACATTAGTAAGATTAATGGTGAGTGTTGCGGTCATGAGTGTATACGAGTATGAATTATGGAATATTAAGTAAAATGGGTTACATCATGTAACTTACATGTAATTAACTATTAACAAATTCAGAGTATTGATCGAGTTGACTAGTTTGAATTGAAAATATTCATTAAATCTAAATATATTCATATAACATGATCATTATTTCCAAAATTCTTTTTAGTTTTAACGAGCGAATTGAGATTCCATTTTTCTTAATGTTTAATTATTCCTCAAATTAATTTTTTTACCGTGATGGTTTATTTAATCTCGACTTTATTGGTTTGCAAATGCTTTGAGAGAGTTGCAATTTTGTTGGTAGTTATTTGAAGTCATATTGGTTTAGAGAATATCACTCATTTGAAAAGTTTGTTTGAATAAAAAGTATAATTTTTTATGTATTTTTCCTTTGCAATAATCATAAATGAACCTATTTTTATTTTAGTATGTAACTGAACTTAATTGATCACAATATTCGATAATTAATCACAATATTTAATATAAATATTATATAATTTTTGGTATTATATAAAAAAATTATCTAGCTATTGTATGAACATTTTTTTATGAAGGTTATATGAGAGATAGGATTTAAAACTTTCTCCTTAATAATAGGATACTAAGCTATCGTATTATTTTGTTTATTTTTATTTCAAATTATTTATTAAATTTTGTAATTAATAAGTAAAATTCCAAATAATTTTTAAACATGATGAAGTTTTGGAAAAAATAAACTTCTCCCTTTAACTTATATTAATTCAAATTATTATTGTATATTTTAATGTGCTACTCACTTTTTAAATCAAGATTATTTTTATATTTTCTACTTTAAACTCTTTATGTTCTCAATTCTGTAACATGTTAACTAATTTGACCCATTGCGTGTTAGTTTAATTTTAATCATTCAATTCTAAATTTTAGTTAATTTACAATTTACTAAATATAATATTAAATTCATCAAAAAAATATATTAAATATATCATTATAAAATATTATTATTTACTAATTATAGTAAATAAAAATTTAAAATATATCATATCGGCCAACAAGCCGAATAAAATGCTAGTTATAATTAATAAGGATACAAATTAATTTATTTTTAATTCTATAATTATCTCTTTGAATTTACCCAAATACATTTTGTACCTTATATTGTTAGTCCACAAAATATCTTTTGTTATAGGAAAATAAAAATTTTATTTCTAAAAAAGATCATATGTTATAATTAATAAGGATATGAATTAATTTATTTCTAATTCTGTAATTATCTCTTTGATTTTCTTTCCTATTCACATGCAAACTTTGTACTATATTTATAGCTATTTAATAAATTCCACCAGTCCAAAATCGACAGGTGAGTCATTCTCTTATCTTTATTAATAATATTATATGTTATATATAATTTATTATATGATATAGAGAATCAATTATTTCGGCATGAGATCAACGTCCAGTAATTTTTGGGTTTGGAAAGTTCCAAACCCATTTCCAACCATTAGATCTAGTTTGACCATTTGACCAATCTAATGGTCCAGATTTAATAGGGGCATTTAGGACTTTACACAAACAATTTAATTATTATATTTAATTTAAATATTTTATTATTATTTATTATTTAATTATTATATTTTTATTACTGTTGGCAACAACTTGTCGCTGTCAATGTTGCCGGCTGCCATCGTCGGCCGCCGTCGCCGGCTGCCGTCGCCATCGCCGGTCGCCGGCCGCCGCCGCCGGTGACTTTTCCGACGACTTTTTTCGGTGATTTTTTTAGTGACTTTTCCAATCACATTTCCGTCGACTTTTCTCCGGTGACTTTTTCCTGTGACTTTTCCGACGAGGACAAGTAACTAGTTAACCTGATTTTTACTATTAACTTATTAGCATGATTTTTTTATTCGTAACTAGTTAACTAGCTAACTTGGATTTTTATAGTTAACTAGTTAGTTAACATGTTTTCCGGTGAGGCTCCGGAGACCGACCAAACTACCGGTGAGGAAAAGTTAACTAGTTAACTAGTTAACTTATCGAGTTAACTAGGTAACATCATGATTTAGATAACGAGTTAACTAGTTATCTAATCGAGTTAACTAGTTAACCAATCGAGTTAATCTAGTGAATCAGTCGAGCTAACTAGGTAACTCGATAAGTTAACTAGTTAACCAATCGAGTTAACGAGTTACCAAGTTGTTAACTAGTTATCTAATCGAGTTAACTAATTAACATCATGATTTAGATCACGAGTTAACTAGTTAACCAATCGAATTAACTAGTTATCTAATCGATTAACTAATTGCCAAGTTATTAACTAGTTAACCAATCGTGTTAACTAGTTAACTTATCGAATTTAGTTATCCAATCGAGTTAACTAGTTATCCACTCGAGTTAACTAGTTAATCAGTCGAGTTAACTAGTTTCGAATCAGTATCAATCGAGTTAACTAGTTAACCATCGAGTTAACTAGTTAACCTATCGAGTTAACTAGTTAACTTGGTAGTTATCAGGTTGTTAACTAGTTAACCAATCGAGTTAACTAATTAACTTGGTATTTATCCAGTTGTTAACTAGTTAACCAATCGAATTAACTAATTAACCATCCAATTAACTAGTTAACCAATCCAGCTAGCTACCACACTACCAAAAACAAGAATAAATCAAATACTTCTAAAATTATTCCAACAATGTTTTTCTTTTATGGCCAAAAACCCCAAATTGTCAACATCATAAAACACAAGTGAGTAAAATTGCAACTACACATAAGACAAGTGACTAAAATTGCAACTTCCACATAAAACAAGTGACTAAAATTGCAATAGAATATAACTACAGAAGTACGCCGGCTGGGCTATTAGCTTCGGCAGCGGCACCACCGGCGGCAAGGACGACAACTACTATCTCGTCACCGACGCCTCCGATTTCGAAGCTGTCAAACCTAAACCCGGAACCCTCCGCCACGTCGTCATTTAGAATCGCCCTCGTTGGACCACTTTGGCCAGCACTCCCGTTCCGATGACGACGACATCTCCTTCTTCGGCGCCACCAATGTCTGTGCCCACCTTTGGCGTTCAGTCACTTTGGGCGTGGATTGGTTCAGAGGATGCCCAGGCTCCGATTAGGGTTGAGCACAAGAGGTTTCGGGTGAAGAAGGCGGCAGCCAAGTCATTGACGAGCCACATGGCGACGCCATCGATCTTGCTGCAATCGGAAGCCGATGTGGGAGATCCGGCGTGGGTGCCAACTTTGGGTGAGGTAGAGGAATTGGAGTGGAAGTATGCGAAAGGAAGAAGATGGCACGGCGAAGATAGGGACGAAATCCCTAATTCAAGAAATCGGCAGAGGTATGCGAAAGGAAGAAGATAGGGACGGCGGCTGAGATATCATTTAGGGATAGGGTTTTGGATTTTTTTAAATGACCAAAATACCCCTCCGAATTTGGGTTTGGAATTGTTCCAGGATTAAAATCCTGGACGCAGATCCTTTCCCAATTATTTCCAAGATTCTTCATATATTATAATGATCTTTCCTTAATTGTTAACCCTGTGGCAGTCATTATAAAAGGTTAAGGAAGAATTATTCTCCAAAGAACAAACCAAACAACCAAATATTGAAAAGATTATTATTAATTAGCAAAAAAAAAAAAAAAGATTATGGAGAGCAGCAAGAAGGTTTTGAAATTAGTGGTGATGCTGCTGCTTCTGGTTGCAGGGATGATGTTGATGATAGGAGATCAAGTACAAGTCGCTTCTGCTGCTCCCGTGATGCCCAAATGCTATAAAGAATGTATGAATGAGTGTATGACAACTGGAGGAAACAAAGAATTCTGTGTTCCTCAATGTGCTATCATCTGCGCAGATCCTCCATCCGCTGGCCCTAATGCCCAACTTAATTAATTTTTTTTTTTCTTCTTTTAATTTAGAGTTCTAATCTGATAAATCATAATAATTGTGCAATTTTCTTTCATTTTTCCATGTTGATCGATGATTGATTGATTATAATAATACTATGAAATATTGAAATTTAGAGTTCATAGTTAATAGTGAACAACGGTAAATCGAAGCAAAAGATGGATGAGATATAAAGGTACAAGTAAAATTAACCTAAACCTAACCCCAAGCTTGCTCATCTTCAAATCATGTGAAACTCAGTTCCACTATTTTTGTTTCAAATAATGTTTCCTACTAAACAAGTATCATGTGAAGCACCTAATATTTTCGAGTAAATGTAGAATATCACATTTCGTACAAGAGACAGAATACCGTGGAATGAACAAATAAGTTTTCGTCAATTTCAGATACAATTCAAAGTAGCTCGATAGCGTACGGCCGTTGGCCGATATGTTATATTTTAGATACAATCCAAAATAAATTAATTGCCGACACCCAAAAAAAAATATCTCGGTGTACCTAGACAAAAATTGTCCCTACTAACGCACCTCCTCCCTATACCCAAGGATAAACAAACATCCTCGCCCCCAAAAAGACCCCTATACTCCTAACTATATACCCAAAAACAATCCCAAAAAACTTGAGAAAGCTTCAAGCTGGGTCAAAATCGTGTTGCCATAAAGACATCCACGCCCGCAAATCCTCCCAAGAGATGCGCCCCGCTACTCTAACCCATCTACCCACTAAGTCCGCAATCCTCTAAATCACATGCTTCCAACCCCGACTCCTATCTCTAAAAATTCTATCATCCCCCCCCCCCCAAATACACCACCAAATCGCGTGTACCAGAACCACCTTGAACTTGTGAAACTCACCCTTGTAGTTCCTAGCTTGCCAATCTCTCAAAATAATGGCGGATCCCAGATGGCAAGCTTGGAACTGATGGTAGACCACACCTATACTGAAAAAGGACAAGACACCAACAAATGCGAGACCGGCTCAAGGTCGGCTCTGCATAAAACACATAAATTTGGACCAATAAACACATGTTTCTGCAGGTTGTTGAAAGTGAAAAATCATCTTGTGAAACACCTGCCAAAGAAAGCCCACAAACTTAGCTGGGACATAATAAATCCAAACAGCCTCCATCGGGAACTCCTCCACTCCTGTGAACCACTGCTGAGATAGCACCCTGAAAAAGGACTTGACAGAGAAATATCCTGAAGTGGTAAAATGCCAAACCGGCGCAGAAGCACCCTACGAAATCCACCCTGGTGAGATCCCACCCAGGACTGTCAATAGTCTCAGCCTCTCATATTATGCCCCTCCCCTAAGCTCCAAGGACAGTGGGATATGCCACTCGTACTTGTCAGACATCACAACCATATCGCAAACAGAAGCATCCATATCAATTGCAGCAGCTGCGATCCTAGGAAAGCTGGAAGCAAAACACTCACCCGGAACCCACACGTCGAACCAAAAAGAAACCCCCCACCCCCCAAATCTATATAAGTGTATTCCCAAAACCTGGAGATATTCAAGACAATATCTCTCCAAACAAACCACCCCGCGTTCTATAACTCCCAACTTGGCTTCCAGTTCCACCGACCACCACCACACTTCTCCACTATCAACTTTCACCACCACAAATTCTGTTCAGTAGCATATCTCCACTTCCACTTTCCCAGCAAAGCCCTATTTAAACTTTGAAGATCTAAAACACCTAAGCCTCCTCTAGTTTTTGGAGCTTAATTTGACCAAATCCCATCTAACCAAATGAGGTTTCCTCTCCTGTCTACATCCTTTCCACAAAACCTATTTTGAATATTTCTTAACTCTGTTAGGACCGTTACCAGAGCTTGAAAAAGGGACATATAATAGATCGGAAGTTGAGCTAATACACTCTTCAAAAACATTATCCTACCCCCAAAGGACAAAAACCGTGCTTTCTAAGACTCCAACCTCCTTCTAACTTTTGCCACAACTGGATCCCAAACCTGTTTGTAAGCACACCTCGTACCTAAAGGTAACCCAAGATACGAGGCCGGGAAACTTCCCAAAGAACACCCAAGAATGTCCGTAAAAGCCCTACCATCCCCCACTTCTCCCACCGTGAACATAACCGACTTATGCACATTCACCTTCAACCCGGAGACCGCCTCAAAGCAAATCAAAATTGTCAACACCTGTTACACCTGTTCCACGCTTGCATCACAGAAAACCACATCGTCCGCATGGGTGTGGTGAACCTCCCCCCGCCTACCTGGGTCATTCATGAAAAACCCTCAAACAGTTCCGCTTCTCTAGCTCTCTCGGAGAATCTAAAAAGGACCTCCATGACCATAATGAAAAGGAAAAGAGACATAAAGAATCCCCTCAAACCTCTAAAGCTTCCAAAATACCATTTTGCCTCCCCATTCAGAAGAACCGAGAAAGAAGCCGAATAAATGCACCTAGAGATCCACAGAATCCAAAGATCAAAGATCAATAGCACTTTCCTCGTGCATGACCTTGAACAAGCACTCCCAATTAACATAATCATATACCTTCTCAATATCAATCTTGATCACCAAATCTGACCTTCCAGCCCTCCGTCTCGAATCAATGACCTCATTCACTATCAAAGCAACATTAAGAATCTGACGGTTTTCAACAAAGGCACACTGATACACCGAGATGACATTGGCAATAACTCTCTTGAGCCGAGCCGCCAGAATTTTGGATAGGACCTTATAGAAGGATCTAACCAAACTAATCGGTCTCAATTCCCTAATATCCTCAATCGAATCCTTTTTCGGGATAAGAACAAGGAAAGTGTTAGTAAGCGCACGAGGCAAAATCTCCCCTCTTGCAAAGTCCTCCAAAGTCTTCACCAACTGACATGATCCTAAGTGCGACATCAATAGACATCAAGTGCTGGATTAAAAGGTGGATCTAAGCCTCCTTAAGTTACTTGGGCCCAAAGAAACTAGCTCTCCTTGTTGATGAAGGAAATAAAGGGAATTACCAAATTACCTTAGCAGAAAACATAAAACCAAACGAGGGTGCTATGCTTAATTAAAATAATTTAACAAAATGCCTTGGCCAAAGACCTTGAAAATGAACTTAAATAAAATTTATAAAACCTTTAACAAAATTCATAATCTTAAAATGATAACTGAGCCAAAAAAATATTTGGCAAACTGTAGTGAAAACAAGTCTCGAGAAAACATGAAAAGATTTGTCTCAGTCCTTTGCCTTACATTACTGTAGACACCACTCCACGTCGAATCAGCTCCTCAAGGCTCAAGCTCACTAAACAACCTCTACTAACCTGGTGGGTGGCTCAGGGTCAATCTTTCGTGCTCAAATCAATAATGAACTATAAAAGGGATCCTAAGAACTTAGGATCGATCAATCATATAACAATAATACAAAGCATTCATCATAGAGCTAATCACAACATAATTTGTAATACTATTCATGACATGACTCAACAAGGTTCTCATAACATTCAAATTCTTAACTGCACCAATCATCTCATAAAACTTATAGACTCGTACACATGCATCATGATTCCTACTAACTAGCGTTCGTTAACCATGACTGACTAGTAATCATAATTATTATTAAATCTTAGCTATCACGTGAAGAGTATTAATAGAAAACTTGATAATATCCTATGTTGGTGCTCAAAAAGAATGAAATCAACCATAAGACAGAACAATCACTTAACATCACTATAAGGCATCACTAATCACAACCCAAACATGAATGCACATTCTTATAATATTACTGAACTATTCGTACATGAAACTATTAACTGAACATGTCATTCAAACTCATTCACTGAACATAACTTGCATCTGGGAATCATAAACATAATATTTCATACATAACTTGACTTAACTTATTTCTGATAAGCTTTTATCTAGGGGCCCCCTAACTCATCTAACTAGCCCTACGCCCAAACTGAAATAACTGAAAGTGTTTGGGAGCACGTATCCATCAGACAAAGGGTGGATGGGGACTTGAACCCGCATATCTCAACTCAATGGATGGGGACTTGAACCCTCGTCTCTTAACTGAGTGGGTGGGGATTTGAACCCGCATCTCTTAATTGTAATTGACACATTTTATTAACCACCTATTAATTTCCTAGGTGAGGTGTGACTCTCCAATCTTACAACCTTAATCTCAAGAACATAATCATAACATGCATATAGATCAATCATAATTAACATGACTAGAACCATAAACAACCATAACTTTAATCACATAAACATAACATACACGTATAAATAAATTATCATCAACATAACTAGAAAAGCACATTATAAATTCAGCTAATAATAGTCTATTTGAAGTATTACTGACATGGCATGGATATCACATTACTGCACAACTAAAACATGAAACATAGCAACAACGTATGTCATGAAACTTAGCATAACACAATAAAAGCATAACATAATCTTGACATAACATAATCAAGGCATAAGGTATTATCACCTCACACCAACTCACCTATACTTGTCTATATGAGGTTCGACACTTAATCATGCATACAACATATTAATAAAGACATGCTTAATTCATTCATACTTGATAATAAGAACATGTATAGTTCATTCATAGAAATTAACATGGCGTAAATCATAACATAAAATAAAATAGCATCGACAAGATATTACCCCTTTAAACCAACCCACCTTGATTCAAGCGGGAGAAACTCAACGTAGAGAATTTGGTCTAGGGAGTCGAACGTCTTTGAGAACCTAAAGACGAGATATTCGATTAGACTGGAACCAACTATAAATGGGACAGTAGGGCGACTGTTTTGTGACTTTGGGAAGGACCACTTCACAACTAATCGTGAAGTGTGATAGTGACTTTACTTGACGACGATAATCCATTCACTCTATTAACTTAGAAAAGTAATTCGTTGATTTAAAATTCATTCCACTAATTCCTTGGTTAAATATCCTCTACTATATATTCTAATTCAAATCTTAAGTCATCTTACTAATTGAATTAATCCTTTATTATTATTTTTTTGGATAATTTTGTGTGTATTATGTACTCAGATCAGCAAAGACTTACAAACAAGGACCAACTGCAACTGCTGCAACAAGCAAAACAGACGGAAAAAACAGGGGCAACTGCAAGAGTTGCAGCAAGCAAAAACCGCCGGAGGTAAAACAGGGGCAGGCTGCTGGGAACAAAAGAGGGAGCTGAGGGGGCAAACAGACGCCCTAAACAAACGGAGAACCAAACCCGCTACCTGAAACGACTCAAGCAAAGAACAGACCAGCAAAAAAAAAAACCACCTGACCTCAACCTGGATCAAAGGCAAAGGCGTTCCAGTGATTCAACTCCGTCACAGACAGCCTATTCGCCGCACCGAGCCATCTACCAATATTACAAAGGACCCTCATTGCGACCTGTTTTTCATTGTTCCTAATATCTTTAAAAATCCGTTCATTCCTCTCGAGCCAACAATACCAGAACACTCCGTGGAGCACAACCTCCACCGCCGTTTTGAAGATCGGAGTAGTCTTTGCTGATCTGAGTACATAATACACACAAAATTATCCAAAAAAAAAGGGATTAATTCAATTAGTAAGATGACTTGAGATTTGAATTAGAATATATAGTAGAGGATATTTAACCAAGGAATTAGTGGAATAATTTTAAATCAACGAATTACTTTTCTAAGTTAATCTATTTTTCGTTGAATTAATCCTTTATTATTACCCTTTAATCTTAGCCTTATTATTATAATTGATTCAACCTATCATCCTTTTACTATTAACCTTATTCATTATCATACTAACAATGTCATTAATCTTATTCTATTTAAGAAGTATATTATTAATCCTAATCAAGTCTAAATTCGAGACAAGATAAGATAGCTTATATTTTTATTATAACTACTCATATTAACTAGTTCTTAAAATACCTTATTAATATTATCTAATTTCAACATGAGAAAGGAAATACCATTATTTGGTGTGATAATTTCTTTTAGATTATTACTAACTAAAATTAAGTCATCCAAAGTAATAATCATCTAATTCCATCTCTACTATTCTCATATTACTCTTGATCCTAATCCTCTACTATTAATCATTATAAAAACTATTATCAGTTCTTATATATTATTTTTGTATACCACTATGATAAAACACCACTCAATCCTTTCATCCCTAGTCAGAAGCTTCGACTCTTCCCGTCGATTGAGCACAACAATCTTGTCCAAAATAACTCTATGAACCTCGTCATTCTTCCTAAAAGTGCCCAAATTCCACCTTTTTAACTCTTCCTTAAACAGCTTAACCTTTTTGCCAGTTTGAACATGGAGTTCGAACCTAACACTAGCACCTCCCACCCCGCTTGAAAGTTTGGGAACTCCAACCACATTATTTCAAATTTCCACGGATGAAGAATGATCCTATCTGAAGAGCACTCGAGAAGAATGGGACAATGATCTGAACACGTCCTCGCCAAGGTCTCAGGCTACAACCCCCATACACATCCTCCCAATCAGACAACACCAAGGCTCTATCTAAGCGATACATTGCAGCAGCAACCTGTAAGTTGGAAAAGGTGAAAGTTGCCCCACACATAGGGAGATCAATCAACCTACAATCCTCAATAAACCTATTAAACAAAGTCATCTCCCTCCTGGCCTGACGACCACTTGACACCTCGTCCAGATCCCTAACCATATTGAAATCTTCGATAATGCAGGATGGAAATAACCACCATCCCAAAATTTCCCTAAGTTCCTCAATAAAACCAGCCTTTTGGTCTGCAACAGTCGGCCCATACACATTACACAACAACCACTAAAAATCAACTTTCACATTCCTAAAAAATAGTCATCAAGTAAAATTTCCCCATCCATTGACTTTGAATCAGAACAACATTAACATCTCAGATTGTCGCGAGCCCACCCCTCAACCCATTCGCATTCACCTCCTCCCACTCAACATTCGTTTTAAAGTGTTGGTTGATGGAAAATTGACGACTCAAAAGTCATAACCCTTTCATTTCAGAAAAAGAAACAATTTTCATTTCTTTCCCGCCCAAAATCTCTTTTTCTTGAATCAAATGGCAGTGGTGTCTGGATCTTCGTCAGCAACGATGGCTGACGACCAGCCGGTGGAAAACGCAATGGGGAACACTTCACTAGGAGCTCAAACTTCGCTTGAGGCCACTATCGAGCCCAACGCTTTGGGAGGCATGGAGTCCACTTGCAACAACGACACCGACGGGGGAGATGCTTCGGCGGTGACTTCTGGGGGTGGAGTTCAAGAGAATAACTCACTCGATTTCGCTGAGGAGGCACTTAAGGAAGACGATTTCGAGGAAGCTGTTGAGTGCTCTAGCCGCGCCCTATAAATCAGGTTAGGACCTCAAACTTCATGAATTTTTTCACTATATAATTTCTATTTTTCCTTCTAAAATTTGAAATAAGACGTATAAGTTGCATTCTAATATAATATTAAAACTCAAATAACAATACCTTATATTGTCCATCCACCAAATATAATCTCTTATTTTACTATATAGATTTACCCAAATACATTGTAACTTATATTGTTAGTCCACAAAATATCTTTTGTTACAGGAAATGAAAATTGTATTTCTAGCCAATGAGTCGGTGATAGTCTAGTTTGTATATATAGTAATTGACTAATTTCTCATTTTCTCGTGGATTCCACGGTCACGATTACTAATGACTGCCACAATGAATGTCATATCGAATTATCAAGAAAATACTGAAATCGAATATATTAACTAGAAAAGAAAACGAGTTTAGTCATGAAAAAAAAGAATCGCCATTAACGAATCAATCCCTATGTGCTATTGTAACATATTCCCCTTTTAATGATTTTAACATGGTTGAAATAGTCTCCATGTATATTATATATAAAATTATATAAACATATTATATAATCTAAAATATATTCTTTGTTTGTTTGATTAATATTGAATCGTTGATTTTTTTTACTATATAATTTCTATTTTTTCTTCTAAAATTTCAAATAAAACTGGAAGATTGCATTCTAATATAATATTGAAACTCAAATAATAATAACTTATATTGTTAGTCCACCAAATATATTTTTTTATTGTATAGATTTACCCAAATACATTGTACCTTATATTGTTAGTCCACTAGATATCTTTTGTTCTAGAAAATGAAAAATTGTATTTCTAAAAAAGAAAATATGTTATAACATTTTTATGTTATATATAACTTATTATATATAGACTATCAGAGCAAAATGGAGAGCAACAACACTAAGGTTTCGAAAATTATGTTGTTGATGATGCTACTTTTTTTTTTTTTTGATGAACGTTTGAGCTTTCATTCATCAAGTATCGATCTAAAAAAGGAGATCGATCCAATAAGGTCAATTACAAGTAAAACTAAAGGAGACTAGACACTAAAGGGATACATCCAAGACCTCGTAAGCTACGGAGGTCACATAAAATGGGAATCGCTAGTCTACTTGCATCAAAACTCCTACCCTCGTCATACATACGACAACATCTCTCTCTCCAAACATGATAAACAAATCCTCTCCACCTAAGATGAAGGGCTTTCCTCTCATTGGTCGACAGATTGAGCAAATCCATAGTCTTTTCTGAGTCTTCCCAAGTATCACAAACGATACCTTCATCCGGGAATTGACTTTTCAACTGCACCTGCTTAGCATAGTCACAACCTGCAAACAGATGGTCTCTAGACTCCACCTTTTGCTGATCACACATAATGCAGAAATCATCAGTACCCAGTCCCCACTTCAATAACCTTTGCTTTGTTGACAAACGATTTCTAGCAGCTAACCAGCATATAAATGAATGGCGAGGAATAGAGGGAGCCCCATACTTGTTCATACCACGAAACATGATGCTACTTTTGGTACCTAGAGAATGACAAGTTGTTTTTTGTGGCTATCATTAGTAGGAACGTCATGGTCTAAGGACACTTTCAGCCATCCCATCGACAATGTCGAGGAACACTTTAAGATAAACATGTTTTGTTCTAGTTTCGCGCGGGATTGTTGATTAACTACTTCAGCATGAAGTTCTCCTTCGCTAAAGGGGCAACTATTTACACCACCAGGAAGGTTGAATTCTTTTGTTTGTTTGATTGATATTGAACCGTGAATTTTTTTCACTATATAATTTATATTTTCCTTCTAAAATTTTATAAGTGGGATGATTTGTTTGTAGTGAAGGGCGAAAGTAGGGAACTAAATTTTCTGAAAAAGGAGGTGAACATGTGCCGGCGGGAAGCAGCCCATTAAGCCCCGATAGCGGGCCGGTGCGATCTCCGCAACGAATATTGGGCCTATAACGAGTCCAACTCCTAGGCCCACCGCTATAAATGCTCGGCCCACTTTGTACGCGTCGAAGGTTGGCACAAGACAGACAATGCCGAGCCCGGTGGTGTAAAAAATTGCCCTGTCGGCGAAGGGGTATTTCCTCCCAAAGTAGTTAATCATGAGCCCGGCCGCGAAACATGAGCAGAACATTATGATCCTCGACATTCTCGATGGATTCGCTGAAAGTGGCCTGGATCATGACGTTCCCGCTGATGACAACCACGTCTTGGAATTAAAACGAAAAAACAAGCAAACCAAATATTTGCAGTGAACCACAATGTGTGTTGATAATGGCATGGGTAAATAATAATTAATATGGTACGTACCTAACCTAGGAAAGGAATGGACACGAGGCAACGACGACAATGAGAATCAAGAAGCTGTTTGGGAACATGGTTTTCGTCTTTTCTACCCCCGCTCAACACTATGTTCCAAACGGCTTCTCCCTTCTCATTGTCGTCGTTGCTGCATTTCCATTGTTTTTCCTAGGTTATATATAACATATAATATGTTGAAACATATGGTTTTTTCATAAATACAATTTTTAATTTCCTAGAATGAAAGATATTGGACGAACTAACAATATGACGTACAATGATTATGATTTAGAGTATATATTGTCTGCATGTAGTTAGTCATATCCATCATAAAAATGCCAATTTGTATCAGATGGAAGTATTGGTTTCCAAGTTTATTAGAGTTATAGTCTCCATGTAAGTTATATATAAAATTATATAACATATTATATAGTCTAAAATATATTCTTAGTTTGTTTGATTAATATTGAATATTGAATTTTTTTTATTGTATAATTTCTATTTTTTATTCTAAATTTTCAAATAAGTATGGAAGGTTGTATTTTGATATAATATTGAAACTCAAATAATAATACCTTACAATGTTATCCCACCAAATATATGTTGTTTTTTTACTATATAGATTTACCCAAATGCATTGTACATTATATTTTAGTCCACCATATATCTTTTGTTTTATGAAATGAAAATTGTATTTCTAATAAAGACCATATGTTATAATATATTATATGTTATATATAACTTATTATATATAGTCTATGAGAGCAACATGGAGAGCATCAAACTAAGGTTTTGAAAAATGTTGAACAATTGCTTGGCCGTCATTTTTTGTAAGTAAATTTAATATTTTTTTTCATATTATCAAAGCACCTAATTTCATGCTGACTTAAATATGAACTATTTGTTAATGACAGGTAAGAACACATAGTATGCCACTTTTTTCAAAAGTTTGAGATTAGAGCTACTCATAATGAAGATTAATTTATAATAGACTATTTGATATTTTTATGAACTTTGTTATTTTCATTTTAATATTTTGGATATTTATGTATTTGGGATTATTTTTAATTTTAAGAACTAATTTTAATATTAAGCATATGAATTATTATTAATTTTTTTGATAAATTAATTATTGACGTCTTGGGATTTAACAATTACCAACACTAATATTTGTCTCCTAAAATACTAATTATAGAATATTTTATTGTATTCCTAGATGGAAATTGTCTCCAAGTCCTACATATAAAGACATGTTCTTTATATGTAGGAAATTGTCTCCAAATTATATGTACACTTCGAGAGGAAGAGACTGTTGGTGACCAACATGTTCACGGTGATGGTGGTTGTCGGGACTATTGGGGTGTCCTCTATATTGAACAATCGAGGCCACATCAGCAAACAATCCAAGTTCGACTTCTTTGTGGGTGGGGTGTTACTCCTCGAGGCAGGAGTTGCACTGGGGTTAGGAGGGATCCCATGGTTGTATGGTACATATGCTTTTAAGCTTCCGGCTAGAGTAGTGGGAGTGGGAGCGGCTGTGACATTTGATCAGTTCTTGGCATGGTTCATCAACACGATGAGGGTGTCTGTGTACACAACGTTGTTGATGACGGAAAATAACTTGATGCTGCTCTATGGTAGGCTCATGATAATCAGGCGTCTTGATATGCCGTAGAGTTATGATATCATGAACAGGCAGATACTAATAAACGCCAATTTTTTTTGTCCGCTCTACATCTGCACTCTGAGAAGATGATAACCCAAATCTTGTCCTGTCGTTGGGGAACACAAATGTATGAGAAGATGATAACCCATATATTATATGTTATATATAACTTATTATATATACTCTAAAATATATAATAAATGTTATTCCTATTAACTGTATATCTAGATAATATAAATGCCATGACCCTGAAACAAGTAATTAGCTGATCCACCCATCAGACTTTGCATTATAAATGTGAGGCCTCCCTAAGTGCAATTCACACTCCTTATTCCAAGCATTCCAATGTCAAACACCACCAAATATATTTTGTTCTAGAAAATGAAAAATTGTATTTCTAGCCAATGGGTTAATGATAGTCTAGTTTGTATATATACTATATAGTAATTGACTAATTTCTCTTTTACCGTGGATTCCAAGGTCACGGTCACTAATGACTACTACAGTGAATGTCATTGACAGAAATTTCATGGCAGAATTTCGACGACGTTGATAGACACCCGACGACATCGATGAAAATTCGACGGTAAAAGTTCGGCGGTGTCGACAAAAATTTGGCAGTGAAATTTTTTCGAAGTAAATGGAAATTTACTGGCGGAAGTCCGACATCGAAAATAGACTCATGCATCCATTTTGTATGGACCCAAAAAGACCCAAATGAGTTTGCCCAAAATATCAAATCCAAATATATTTGACTCATATCCAAACTTGATTCAAAATTATTATATTTTATTTTGGGACTATTATAGGTAGACCCAAAGACCTATTGGGTTAAAGTGTTTGGGTCAAAAAACTCAATGAGTCAACCCATTGCCATCCATAACAGTGAACGGAAACTAGAATTCGGGTTAAAAAAAATTGAATCCAAGAACTGAAGAAAGGAGGGCCAACCAGCCAGGGTTGATAGAATAAGAAGAAACCCATGCTGTTGTGTCTCTGTGATAATGAAAAGCAAAAAGAAATCTAGTACTCTGTCTCTCTGTTCCCTCCTTTACTATCTCTGCATTTTTGTTGTTTATGCAAATATAAATAACGTCCCATTTCCTCAAGGAGAGACTCACACCTCTAATCGCAACTTCTTCAACACTAGTACTGCTCTGTAATTGCTATTACTACTGATCTTAGGGGGAGACCTAGTCTTCCTTGCTAAAGAATGTGTGTGGTTGCAGGGCTTGAATTTAGGGGGAGATTGTTGGATGAAAAAGTCCAATCCTCAAACAGATTTCTCACATATGAAAGATCTTCTTCTTTCTCAATCAAATCCTTTCTTTCTATTTATGGGCGCGTATTCTAATCTGATTGCAGGACACAAAAGGAAGGCATGATCAAGGGTAAAAATCAATCAACATTTAAAGCTGGAGTCATCCCTCCAACTGCTAGTTCACAAAGCTATTAGAAGGGACACACCTCTTGTTCACAAAGCAGTTCTGTGGGAATACACTCAGGAAGTGGTTTGCTCTGTTTTACCGGTGAAGTGAAAAACAGAGGGTGTTTACTCAAGTGTGTTGTCTTGAGGGTTGTAATTGTAATACTTAATAAAAGTGACTCCCCAAGCTTGCTTGGGCGTGGAGTAGGGTAATACCGAACCACGTAAAATCATGTGTCTCTCTAACCTACTACCAGTCTATCCTCTCACTGATTTCGTCTCGCTCATCCAATTCCTCTCTGTTCGAGTTTGAAGATTACTGAACACATTCAGTAATCATGTCCACTACTCTTCGATCACTTGCTGAATGTGAAAGGCTCTTGTAGCAAAATCTTCATTGAAGATTTCTGTTCCCATCTTTTACATTCTTCCATTGTTATCTTTTAGTTAAGTTGCTAATTTCCTCTTTTCAATTGGTATCAGAGCAGGTTCGTGATCAAATAAAATCGAGACTAAACGTCTGCCGCGAATTTGATCCATCGGAAAGATGAACACAGGAACTGGAAGTAGCAGGTCGCCAAATGTGGAAGGGCACTCTAGCACAAGACCACCATGGTTTGACGGGACTGGTTATCAGTTCTGGAAAAGCAAGATGGAGGTATTCTTTATGAGCCTTGACATTTCAGTCTGGCAAATGGTAAGGTCTAAAACCTTTAAACCTCCTGCTAATCTTGATAATATTACTGAAGAAGTAAAGACTAAAGTTCAATTGAATGCTAAGGCTATGAATGTTCTTTATTGTGCTTTATGTGATGAAGAATATAATCGGATATGTGCCTGTAAAATTGCTCATGAAATATGGAGTATTTTAGAAGCAACATATGAAGGAAATTCTTCTGTTAAAGATACAAAAATTGATCTATTTGTGCATGAATACGAAATGTTCAAAATGAATCCTGGTGAAACAATCTCTGAAATGTATGATAGATTCAATCTTATTGTAAATCAACTGTCTACCTTAGGAAGAAGCATTGAAAGACCTGATCTTGTTAGGAAGGTTCTTAGATCACTACCTAGGGAATGAATGGCTAAAAGAACTGCAATAGAGGAAGCTAAAAATCTTAATACTCTTACTCTTGAAGATCTTATGGGATACTTGTTGATTTATGAACTTGTCCTTAAACAAAATGAAATGTCAGATAAAAAGGTCGAGATAGAAGAAAAAGTAAAATCAAAAAAGAATATAGTGTTTAAAACAAAACTAAAGAATGAGGAAAGTTCAAGGGAAGAAGATGAACTCGAGAATATTGAAAAAGAAATTGCTTTGATGAGTAGTAAGCTTCGTAGATTGATAAGATACAAGAAAGAAAATGGAAGAGAAAACAGCCAATATAGATCTTCTGACAGGTTCAAGCATAACAGAAATAATAGGGTATCTTCAAAATCAAAAAGGGATGATGATAGAGCTTTTGATGAAAACAATGTTGTTTGTTATAAGTGTGGAAAAACGGGGCATATTAGTTTGAGTGTCCTTTGACCAAAGGATCAAGAGGAAAAGCTTTAAAGGCATCTTGGAGTGAGTCAGATACTGACAGTGAAGACGACAAAAGCACAAAGAACCAGGCTTTTATGGCAGTATCTGATCATGAAGAAACAGATGATGGACAGGTGAGTACATGTTCTTTTGATGACCTTGAATCAATCTCTAAAACTGATTTAATAAATGTTTTTCTGGATCTTGAAAGTCATGTAACTAACTTGAAATAAAAAATCTCTCGTCTAAAGAATAAAAATCAAATGTTAAGATCTGAAAAAGAAAAACTTATGTGTGATCATCAGACTAAAATGACTGAGCTCCAAAAATTTCACCTATGCCTACTATCATTATTAAAAATAGATCTTCTGCATCTTTCATTCCTCCTATTTCTTCTGAACCTGGAATTCTAGGTCCGTTTCCAAGAAACTCTGACCTCACAAAAGATAAACTAGAATTTGAGAACTCAAAACTAAAAAGGGAAGTTGCGCTTCTTGAGAACTGGAATTTCTTAGCTCATCTTAGGATAAAAGAATTCAAATGTTCTTTTTGTGGAAAACAAGAGTTTCCTGAACATAAATCAAACTCAATTTCTAAACCTCCTTCTACTATTCAAAATAGCAAGGTACCCAAGAAGACCTGGGTACCAAAACATCTAACCACTGCTCATGTTTCAGATAACTCAGAACCAGGAGAAGAAGTTGACTCCAAGAGACAATGAATGGCATATGGGCAGTGGTTGTTCACATCACATGACAGGAAATTCTAAACTATTCAGTTCTCTCACCTTGAAAAAGGGAGGTAAAGTTATGTTTGGTGATAATAGTTTCGGTAGAATTCTTGGTCATGGATCCATTGGCTCATTACCTAATCCTGTCTTCTCAAATGTCCTTCTTGTTGATTCTCTAAAACATAATCTCTTATCTATTAGTCAGCTCTGTGACTCTGGAAACAGAGTCTCCTTTGAATCTAACTTCTATTTTGTCGAAACTTCTAACACCAACAAACTGCTGTTTGTTGGAAACAGAAAAGAAAACATTTATTCAGTGAATCTTTAAATACTGAAGCATTCAATGAAAAGTGCTTTTCAGCAATTGAAAAGAATCTTGAATTCTTGTGGCATAGAAGACTTGGTCATGCAAGTCTTAGTTAGGGCTGGCTAATGGGACGGGCTTGGGTACCCGTACCCATTAAGAAACGGGTAGTGGGTACCCTTAGACTCGAAACTCATCTGTAGCCCGAACCCGTTCGGGTAGTGGGTACCCATTAATGATAATGGGATCGGGCCAGGGTACCCACTAAACCACTAAACCCCACTAATAACAAAAAATAATATATAATTAAAATTTATTTAATTGCATAAATAGTAAATATGAATGTTTTAGGGAAATAGGAAAGAGGATGATGTCGTGAATGGAGGAGAGAGACAATGAATGAATGGAGAAGAGAGATAATGAATGAATGACTAAAAGTGTTGTTTAGCAATTCAGAATGAGAACGACCGAATATGAAATTGATAAGTAATTAGGTTTGGCATTTTATTTTATTATTATTTATTTAATCGGGCTAAACGGGGTTAATGGGTACCCACGGGTATTACCCGTTCGGGTAGTGGGTACCCATAAGCCTCCAAAGCCATCCCGTAGCCCGAACCCGTTCGGGTAATGGGTACCCACTACCCGAATGGGTACGGGCCGGGATCGCGGGTACCCATTACCCACTATCCATTAGCCAGCCCTAGTCTTAGTAGGCTTGCAAGATTGTCAAAGCTTGATCTTGTTAGAGGACTGCCAATGCTCAAAGAAACCAAGGAATTCTTTTGTCATGCCTGTTCTCTAGGAAAACAAACTCGTTCTTCCTTCAAAAACAAAATTTTTCCTCAACCTCTCAACCTCTTGAACTACTTCACATTGACCTCTTTGGTCCAAGTAACATCATGAGTATTGGTGGAAAATACTACACCTTGGTTGTTGTTGATGACTTCAGTCGTTTTACATGGGTTAAATTTCTTGTTCATAAGAACGAAGCACTCTCTTCTCTCCAAAAATTGATTTATGAAGAAGAAAATCAACTCAGTCTAAAAGTTAAGATCATTAGAAGTGATCACGGTGGAGAATTTGAATCAGGCTCCTTCGACTTTTTCTGCTCCTCCATGGGAATTCGAAATGAATTCTTAGCTCCCATAACTCCGCAGCAAAATGGAATTGCAGAAAGAAAGAATTGAGCACTACTTGATCTTGCCAGAACAATGCTTGTTGATCATGATACTCCCAAGCATTTTTTGGGTAGAAGCGGTTGCTACTGCATGCTATGTCCTGAACAGAACATTATATCGGAAGGAATTCTCAAAAACTCCCTACGAAATGATCAAACTTAGAAAGCCAAAATTGTCCTATTTTCATCCTTTTGGATGTAAGTGTTTCGTGCTTCGTGCTTAACACAAAGGATACCTTAGGAAAATTCGATCCTAGATCCTCTCCAGCCATTCTTTTAGGTTATTCAACTCACTGTAAAGCCTTCCGTGTTTTCAATCTCAAATCACGTAAGGTCGAAGAGTCAATTAATGTCGTCTTTGATGAGCAAACTCCTTCAGCATCCTTAGCTCCATCTATTGAGGAAGAAGAATCTGTGACTTTCATTCCTTCACTACCTCAAGATCCTCCCTCGGAAGACCTTCCTCCTTCCTCTTTATCTGTCTCTCCTACTCCAAACCCTTCTGAGTCATCCGGTGAGGCACCCGCTCCTCCTCACATTCTCAAAAGACATCCTCCTTCACAAATCATTGGAAATCCTAATGAACGCTTGGAACACGATCCAACAAACACCTTGACTTTGCAAATCAAGCCTTCTTGTCTACAACTGAACCAAAACATATCAAAGATGCCCTAAAGGATGAATTTTGGATCAAAGCTATGCAAGAAGAACTTCTTCAATTTGAGAGATGTGATATTTGGGAACTTGTTCCTCTGCCTCGTAACAAAAGTGTCATTGGCACCAAATGAGTTTTTCATAACAAAACCAATGAAGATGGGATTGTTACTAGAAATAAGGCACGACTGGTTGCACATGGATATAATCAGGAAGAAGGGATTGACTTTGATGAAACTTTTGCACCAGTTGCTCGAATTGAAGCTATTCGAATTCTTTATGCATTTGCTTGCTTCAAAGGTTTCACTCTTCATCAGATGGATGTGAAGAGTGCCTTTCTTAACGGACTTCTAAAAGAGGAAGTGTTTGTTAAACAACCTCCTGGTTTTGAAAATCACTCTTTTCCCTCTCATGTCCTTCGATTAAAGAAAGCCCTCTATGGACTTAAGCAAGCTCCGAGAGCATGGTACGAACGCCTCACAGAACTTCTTCTTTCAGAAAAATTCATTCATGAAAAAGTCGACACCACACTCTTTCTCAAATAAGATAAGTCAGATATCCTTATTGTTCAAATCTATGTGGATGACATTGTTTTTGGCTCCACAAACCCTCTCTCTGCTCCGTATTTTGTTCTCTCATGACCGACACATTTGAGATGAGCATGATGGGGGAGCTAACCTACTTTCTTGGGCTCCAAGTTACCCAAAAAGCCTCAGGTATCTTTATTCATCAAAGTAAATATGTTCATTCCATGCTTGATAAGTTCGGGTTCTCTAGCTCTAACTCCTATCATACTCCCATGGCAACCTCTCTCAAACTGGACAAAGATGAGCAAGGGATCCTCGTTGATCCAAAACTCTACAGAGGCATTATTGGTTCTCTGCTCTATCTAACGGCTAGTAGACCATATATCCAATTTAGTGTATGTCTTTGTGCCCGCTTTCAGTCCTCTCCCAGAGAAAGTCATCTTAGTGCTGTTAAACGAATCTTTACATATCTTAAAGGCACTGCCTCGATGGGATTATGGTATTCCAAAAATGATTCTTTTGATTTACTTGCATACAATGACTCTGACTATGTGGGGTGCATTGTTGATCGATAGAGCGCTACTGGTTCTTGCCAGTTTCTAGGAGATAAACTTATTTCCTGGGCAAGTAAGAAGCAGAGCTTTGTTGCCCTTTCCACAGCTGAAGCTAAGTACATTGCTGCAGGTTAGTGTTGTACCCAAATTCTTTGGATTAAGTCACAGCTTCGGGACTACCTTATTCATCTGCCCACTATCCCTATTCTCTGTGACAACACTAGTGTCATTTCAATCTCCAAAAACCCAGTTCAATATTCTAGAACTAAGCACATTGAAGTCAGATTCCATTTCATTCGGGAATTAGTTCAAGACCAGGTCATCTCTCTCTCTCTTTTATCTCCACCAATGATCAGCTGGCTGATTTATTCACAAAACCACTAAAGGAAGATAAGTTCTGCGAGATACGAACCAACCTCGGTATGGTAAGTGAATCGGATTTGGAAAATCTCTGAATCATTTCCCCTCTTTCCCACTACCATAATTAATACATGGTCAGATTGGATTTGCTGAATCTTTTTCCCCCCACATGCACGTCCTTTCAAAGTTGGGAAATAACTCCCTCACTTTCCCTTCTGACGATCACGCTTCCTTTTCTTCACCTCCCCTCCTCTCCTTAAAAGCAATCTCTTCCCTAGGTTTCTGCATCCTCTCCCACAACTTCAACTTCCCGATTACTCTGCTCTTGCTTGAAATGGCTTCCCAAATCCCTCATGCCCACTATGTCGATATTCACCCAATGCCCTCTTTCTCTCCTGCTTATGATCACTCCTTTCGCACCAAAGAAATCCTTGATTTCTATCAAGTCGATACCAACGACTTTGTGAAATATGGTGTCAGCCCAGCCCCCCTCATCTTCAATCTCGGATGGCACACTCTGGCGTTCAGTGCTCCGGGAACCTACTGCGAAGAGGCAGTCAAGCACTTCTACTGTAATCTTTGAGTCCACACCATTGACCCTCTTACAACATCCACTATTGTCTTCGGCAAGAGAGTTCCGATCTCTCCATCTGTGCTTGCCTCGGACCTTGGTGTTCCTATCGCTGGCTCAACTGTTCACACAATTACAGGACTTCATCGGGTCGATGGGACATTCAACTGCAGAATCGATTGTTGTGCCAGGTTCCAACAAACGCTCGACGGATCGAAGTCTTTCATATACCTGAAACCCTCAGAGTTCTTCACTGGTATGTAACTCGGATTTTCCTACCTCGTTCCTCTGATCTCGACCTCATCACTCCCATCGATGGATGGATTCTGTTTGACGCTCTTCGCTCGACTCGCCTCAGCTTGCCTCATCTGGTTCTCTCCTCCATCATCCAAGCGGCTACACCTCAGTTTCAAGGGCATCTTCGTTTGCATCTGTTATCACGGCCCTTCTCCTTGAAGTTGGTGTTGATCTCTCTGACCATGTTCTTAAGAACAACTGTCGTGTCCTCCGTCCTCAGCAAGTCCTTCGTCGAATTGGTTCCTTTCGTGCCCCGTTCCACCCTGCAATATGGGGAGAATCCTCTAGCTGGAAAGACAGGTATCTCAACCCACATTGCTCTTTCTTCATTTCCTCCTAACGAGTATTGCTGTGAAGCACATGCAGTTGCCAACAAGATGAAAGTCTTCAAGGCACTCATCAAACGAAAGGCAGGAAATGATCAGCTCACAGAAATGGCTGACTTGAATGCACCAGAGTTCTGTCTCCTTGCCAAGACTCGAATGATCAAGAAGTTGAACAAGCAAATCGATGAAATGGTTGAGTTCCTTCAGGGAAGAATGGATTGGTTCATGGTTGATCTGGAACAGGTGGATTTTGGTGACTCAGACCTTGCAAAGGAAGTAAAGAAGAATCTGATCGCAAAGCTCGACAAACCACCAAGCATGAGTGACATGTCCGACTATGAAGAAGACCCCTCCTTTGTTTTCTAAACTCTTTGTGTTGCTCTTTCATTTTGTTTGAACTGTTCTTAAGTGATCCTTCGGATCTCTTGATGTGTTGTTTCGTTTCTTTTGTTGTCTTCTTGAACTCTTTCTGAACTCTCTTTTTGAACTGTGACAGTTGGTTGAAATTTGGTTTAATTGCTGTTATTACTGATCTTAGGGGGAGACCTAGTCTTCCTTGCTAAAGAATGTGTGTGGTTGCAGGGCTTGAATTTAGGGGGAGATTGTTGGAAGAAAAAGTCCAATCCTTCAAACAGATTTCTCACATATGAAAGATCTTCTTCTTTCTCAATCAAATCCTTTCTTTCTATTTTTGGGCGCGTATTCTAATCTGATTGCAGGACACAAAAGGAAGGCATGATCAAGGATAAAAATCAATCAACATTTAAAGCTGGAGTCATCCCTCCAACGGCTAGTTCACAAGGCTATTAGAAGGGACACACCTCTTGTTCACAAAGTAGTTCTGTGGGAATACAGCTCAGGAAGTGGTTTGCTTTGTTTTACCGGTGAAGTGAAAACAGAGGGTGTTTACTCAAGTGTGTTGTCTTGAGGGTTGTAATTGTAATACTTAATAAAAGTGACTCCCCAAGCTTGCTTGGGCGTGGAGTAGGGTAATACCAAACCACGTAAAATCTTGTGTCTCTCTAACCTACTACCAGTCTATCCTCTCACTGATTTCGTCTCGCTCATCCAATTCCTCTCTAATCGAGTTTGAAGATTACTGAACACATTCAATAATCATGTCCACTACTCTTCGATCACTTGCTGAATGTGAAAGGCTCTTGTAGCAAAATCGTCATTGAAGATTTCTCTTCCCATCTTTTACATTCTTTCATTGTTATCTTTTAGTTAAGTTGCTAATTTCCTGTTTTCAATCCCACCCAGGACTATCAATAGTCTCAGCCTCTCCTCTTCTTCCCCTCCTCTAAGCTCCAAGGACAGCAGGATATGCCACTCGTACCTGTCAGACATCACAACCATATCGAATATAGAAGCATCCATATCAATTGCAGCAGCTGCGATCCTATGGAAGCTGGAAGCAAAACACTCACCTGGAACCCACACGTCGAATCAAAAAGAAACCCCCCACCCCCGAATCGATATAAGTGTATTCCCAAAATCAATTGACTAATTTCTAGCCAATGGGTCGGTGATAGTCTAGTTTGTATATATAGTAATTGACTAATTTCTCATTTATCGTGGATTCCACGATTACGATTACTAATGACTACCACAGTGAATGTCACATCGAATTATCAAGAAAATACTGAAATCGATTATATTAACTAGAAAAGAAAATGAGTTTATTCATGAAAAAAAAAAGAATCGCCATTAACGAATCAATCCCTATATGTCCCTTTTAATGATTTTAACATGGTTGAAATAGTCTCCATGTATATTATATATAAAATTATATAACATATTATATAGTCTAAAATATATTCTTTGTTTGTTTGATTAATATTGAATCGTGAATTTTTTTTACTATATAATTTCTATTTTTTCTTCTAAAATTTCAAATAAGCCTAGAAGGTTGCATTCTAATATAATATTGAAACTCAAATAATTATAACTTATATTGTTAGTCCACCAAATATATTCTCATTTTTATTGTATAAATTGACCCAAATACATTGTACCTTATATTGTTAGTCCACTAGATATCTTTTGTTCTAAAAAATGAAAAATTATATTTCTAAAAAAGATCATTATGTTATAATATTTTTATGTTATATATAACTTATTATATATAGACTATCAGAGCAAAATGGAGAGCAACAACACTAAGGTTTCGAAAATTGTGTTGTTGATGATGCTACTTTTGGTACCTGGAGAAGGACAAGTTGTTTTTTGTGGCTATCATTAGTAGGAACGTCATGATCCAGGACAGTTTCAGCCATCTCATCGACAATGTCAAGGAATACTTCAAGATCATCATGTTTTGTTCTAGTTTCGCGCGGGATTGTTGATTAACTACTTCGGTATGAAATACTCCTTCGCTAAAGGGGCAACTATTTACACCACCAAAAGGTTGCATTCTTTTGTTTGTTTGATTGATATTGAATCGTGGATTTTTTCACTACTTAATTTCTATTTTTCCTTCTAAAATTTTAAAAGTGGGATGATTTGTTTGTATTGAAGGGCGAAAGTAGGGAACTAAATTTTCTGAAAAATGAGGTGAACGTGTGCCGGTGGGTGCAAATCTTGGTGAGGTCTGCCTCGTCTGCTGAAGGAGGTGGTATATTGATAAGAATTTAATCAAGGTCGTATTCCACGAGGTCCTCTCATAAGCTAATACTCACAAAATTCATGAACGGTCTAAACATTTAAAATTGAGTTTTGGTTTTGAAAGAGAACAAATCAAAAACATAAACAAACAAGGAAAAACTAACAAGTGAAATTGAGGATCAAACAAGAGAGAAGGGAGTTTAGCTTAGCAAAGGGTTTCTTCAAGCTCAAGGTTCATGAACGCTGGATTGAATCTCAAGCAACGATGTGTAAACTAATGACCATGCAATTCACTCAAGTAGAATCAACGAACTCTCGCACAATCGACTCTCTACTCCTAGACCAAATGCACCATGCTCTCGCTATGTGAACAAAGGTAATGGAGTGCCTTAACTTGCTCAATGAAATGCCAAAAACTTGAATTCTATGCTAACATTCATCTAACACAAGGTAAATGATGCAAGACACTCTCATGTCAATCATATAACACTAGTCTAGCAATCAAAAGGGTCTCTCAACCTTCAAATGAAAGAAAACTCAATGCACACCAAGTGTTTGATAAAATGCCAACAAGGAAAAACAAGCTCAAAATGGTTGCAATTGTATAATCCAATCTCTCAAATCATCTAATTACAATCCTACAACCTTAGATCAACATCAATCAATCATTCTCATGTATTGAAAGACATAAACAATACCAAAAGAATAAATCAAGCTCTAATGGCTACAAAGCACAAGGTCTAGGATCATCATCTTACACAAATGGCTAAGAGAAACTCAATCCATACAATCAATCACTTATCCTAGCTTGATCCATCCCCCACTAAACTAAACCTAAGCTTAGCCTAGCATAACCATGGAAGAAACCTGAAATTGAGTAGAGGAGACCATCCTTGCTTCCATGGAGGATCTTGCCACTTGGCTCTTCAAGCTTCAATTCAAGGTGTGGAGGACTTCACTTAGCTCCTTGATCTTCAAGTTGATCAACAATTGAGGAGGGAAGATGATCAAGGGAGAGAGAGATGATGATTGGCGATTAGAGAATTGAGAGAGAGTGGCGGCGACTTCTTGTAAATTAATTATCTCCCTGAATTGCGTCCGCTTCCACTTTATATACTGCGCTGATTCCTCTTCAAATTTTCGGCGAAAACTCTTCAAAGTTTTCGCCGAAAATGTCTTCACAAATCACCGAGCATTCTTGTATTTCTTCATTAGGTTTTCGGCGAAAACTCACTAAGATTTTCGCCGAAAACTCCTTCATAAATCGAATGTTGATCTTCTGGAATCTCCCGTTTGTCACGAGCCGAGGGTTTTCGGCGAGAACCATGAAATTCTCGCCGAAAACTCAAGTATAAAACTGTGCACTTTTCTCGATTTTTCAACGGCCATATCTCCTCCGTCCTAGCTCCGATTGATCTCGTTGTTTGATCCTACGTGCTCCTTGTCACCAGTACTTCAATGCCAAATCCTGAAAATGCAAAGAAAACAACTCCAATAGACATAGAATTGGCCTCAAAGTGGCAACCGGGCAACAAAGGGCACTTTGCATAAAACATCCATAAAAGCCTATAAATCATAGCAAAATGAGATCAAACATGGGAGATCCTTAGGCTAATCAAAGGCTTAAAATGCACTAAATAAGATCACATCAAATTCCCCTACGACTAAGCTTTGCTTGTCCTCAAGCAAATGAATTAGAAAACATCCGAGTCCACAAATGACAAGATCGGTCACATTGAGATTCAAACGATAACAATTTGGCTTAAACTGTTCCACGAACAAACTTAACCTACACATGCCAGAACGTCAACCAAACAAGTCTAGACCTCACTAATATATGCACACTTCAAGTAGTGGTTAATTGGGATACAGAAAAACCGACCACGATAACACCAGCTCTAATTAGAAGGACTTGAACTCGGGAGATGGAATGGATAAGGCGGGGGTGAGAGAATTTTTGAGAGTGATGAGTGATCATGATGTGGCTATCGATTCGACTTCATCCGCTTCTAGATCCGCACTTTACAAACTCGGGCATAGGATCAAGGGCTACATTTGAGAACTCTTTTTTTCCTTTTCTTTCCATTTTCATCATTTTTTTTCTTATCTTTTTCTTACTGCATACTAGTGCTCGATCCAACACTTCACTTAGGTGTTGAACCTGCCTAGCTCACAGCTTTTGCCATTGCTAGTGCTCAACCCGACACTTCACTTAGGTGCCGAGCTTGCCTAGCTTTTCTTTTCTTTTGAGCATTTTCTTACAAATTAGCCACTCGATCCTTAGCCCCTTACAACTTCAATACAAGATTTCGAAATGGATTCCGTCTAATCTCAAGCCACAATCACGAGGGATCAAAAAGGTAACGAAAAACATGGAAAAAGGGTGAAAATTCTGATTGCCTTCATCATCTTAGACCGGTGTTATCCAGTGGTACAAAAACATGTATCAAACCAATCAACCAACATACAAGAGTGATAAAATCTCTGTTCTGGCCTAGACTCATTTGATATCAGTGCTAACACGCTGGTTAAAGGTTCTAAGTAGGACAGTCTAAACGTCATTGTGAAAGCTTGAAGTCAATTAAACACCAAAAGTCAAGAACCGAATGATTCTACAATAGAGGAATTCGAGATTCAATTAAGATCATGCAACTCATCAAAGCATTGTGAAAGCTTGAAGTCAATTAAACACCAAAAGTCAAGAACCGAATGATTCTACAATAGAGGAATTCGACATTCAATTAAGATCATGCAACTCATCAAAGCATAGCCTTGCATCTCTACCACGAATAATCACACCAAACCTCAAACTCCCCTACAACTAACATGAGCATTGTCCTCAATGATCAAGAGAGAGAGGGTAAGGTGGAACGAAGTTACCGCGTTGGTAGAGAGGAGCATAGGACGCCAAAGTAGAGGAAGAGTCCCATGACGCACATTGTGAAGAGTGATCCACCTAAGTGCTTGCCAACATCTTATTCAACGAACTAAAACAACACAAAAACATAAAAGCGAAAAAGTAAGGATAACATGGGGTGCCTCTCATGAAGCGCTTCTTTAACGTCTCTAGCTAGACGAAAGCACAGGGAATAAGCTAAGTAAAACCTTCCCAACTCATTACCTCCTTGAAGTCGATGTCATTACCTTCGCATGGCACACGAAACTTGAATTGTACCTTACCGACTTCGGGTGGAATGAGCATGGATTTTCTGGATGGTGAGGTGGGAGCAATGGAGAAGGGACCAAACCACTTAGAGCTGAGCCTTTCATCATGTGGCTTCTTAGTCTTGCTCGTCTCACCCATTGGTGCGGCTTCCTTGCCCTTCTCGGGTGACTTCTTTACACCTTTCTTCTGAGCCTTGGGTGGTGTCTTCGGGAGTACGAAAGGTGGAGTCTCCTTTACTTCATCCGTCTTTTCCTGCACATCACTAATGGCAAACAACTCTGCAAGACTATGACGGACAAGGTTAGTGCTATTAGTAGCCGAGGTAAGCTCATGCGGATTCTTAGGATCATGGTAACTAGCATAAGACAAAGTAAATTCCATGCCATTTGAGCGGTCAAAGATCATGCATTCGTTGTCGACCCTAAGGGTGAGTCTACCACCATAGACATCAATTAAAGCACGAGAGGTCGCTAAGAAAGGTCGTCCAAGAATCAAAAGCACATCGGTACCACCCATAGCATCTAGAACAACAAAATCCACGAGGAATTCAAAAGCACCAACCTTAACCAACACATCTTCAACAACACCACGAGGGGATTTCATGGACTTATCCGCTAATTGAACATTCATGAGGGTTGGTTTTAGTTTCCCTAGGCCTAGCTTCTTAAACATGCAATACGGCATAACATTGATACTAGCACCCAAATCGACTAAGCCTCTACTTATTGCATGCTCACTGATGACGTTAGATTTACCGCGTTTATCTCGCCACATTTGAACGACATTCCCCTTATTTGACTCCGGATTGTGATGAACTTGAATGACTTTTATGAAAAATATGTTTTATCTCCCGTTGGCCCTCTTTTGGGCAATTTGATGTTGTTTCGAGTTGTTTTTGTTGAGATTTCAGGTTACCACGTTGTGGATGACTTTTCTACAAGCTCGACACTTCAAACGGGGATCAATTTGGAGTTCAAACGAAGCGGGAATCATCAAAAGAGCTGAAGGTCATTTCCAGGGGAAAAAGTGCGCCTAAATCCATGAAAAGTGCGCCGGCGCACTTTTCTGGTGCCGCCAGGCGCACTTTATTTTTGGCGTCCTGTAAATTTTCCATCGGCCACGAAAAGTGCGCCATTTTCATGGAAAAGTGCGCCGGCACACTTTTTAAGTGCCGTCGGGCGCACTTTTTCCCAGGACGGATTTCGGAGAGTAAAACAGGGTTTTCGAGGGAGAGACGGACGGACTTCATTCTTCATTCTGATTTCGACGAACCAGACACTCTCGGAGGAGGATATTGAAGCTTTGAAGTGACGATTAAGCGAGGAGAAGCGAGGATTAGCTCAGGAGTTTCTAGGATTCGACAGGATTAGGTTTACTCGGAGTAAGATGTCTTCTTCTCCAGTTCTCTTCTTCTTTGTTTCTGCGATTTCTTCTGTAGCGATGTCGAGCTAAACTCTTTAGTTTGTTCAGATTAGATGAAACTCTAGTGAGATTTTGTATGGATGATGTCGGGTTTCTAACCCGTTAATGTTAATTGAGGTTTATTCAGGCATGTGATGAGTTTTCTCTTAAACCCTAATTTGAAGCTTTAAGAATCCGTTGATTGACCATATCGTAGGATTTTGTTTCATCTTTGATTTGCGGTTCTGACCATGGACGTAGATCATTCTAGAGTTTAGGAGGTCGTTAGGGTTGCCGGTGTCTTGACCATAGGGCCGGTGAAACTAATCTCTTTACATATCTTTGTGGCATTTCACTGTTCTTCGTGCGTTCTTGAGGATTTGCGAGTTATCTTGACCATAGGAACTTGTAGGTTTGATAGGATAGTTTCTCTGCGTCCTGACCATGGAGTAGAGATTACCCAAGGAAGTGTCGAGTCATCAAGTCTGATAAACTGAAATTGCATTGCATCATCCGTCTTAATCGAGCTAGAGCGGATTCGAGTCTGGACAAACGCCTTAGTCTATATTCAAATCTCCAATCTGCTTCACTTGTTTGCTTGTTCAATTTGCATTCTTAGTTTACTTAGTTCATTTTTAAACCATTTCAAACCCAACACGAAAACCCGAATTGCTTATTCCACAACTGTTGAGTAATAGAAAAAGAAAGACCCTAGGGAAAAACGATCTCTTTGGAGAAATCCATTGAGTTAAAACTAGTGTGCATTAATTTGCGCACCAAGTTTTTGGCGCCGTTGCCGGGGACCTTTTCTTTTTCTAGGAAAGGCATTGTGCGTTTAAGCTTTTCATTCACTCTTTTATCATCTCTTTTCTCCCCATCTTTTTCATGATTTACTTGGGTAGTGCTCTTGTGTTTTGAGATGCAGGACTACAGGTTCGATAACAACCAAGGATGGTACAATAATGGAATGACACTTAATGATTACAACCAAGAGTGGAGTACATCATGGCAACCATGTATGCCAAACTGGAATGAGGAACCACCACCCTTGCCTTCTTGGCCAGAGCCACAAGCTACACACTACTACCGAGATTACGAAGAGGAATATCTACATTCGCACCAGTACCAACAACAGGAGTCTTATACAGATTTTATGCTGGATAAGATCCTCTCGACTCTACGAGCTCCTAATGTTGTGAACGTCGAGATTGAGCAACAATATCAACTGATGGAAGAAGATTCTCGAGAGCTGGTCGAAGAAGAAAATGATAACCTAGCCCATGACTGTTGTGAGCTAGAGGTACCTGATGAAGAATCTTTGACAATGGTGGTAGATGAAGATGTGGAGCTTATCCATCTCTTGATTGAAGCTGAAGATGAGCATCTGGATATTGAGGAGTTATCCTCATTTGTGCTTCCATCGAGCCAGCCTGTAGTTCCAGATAGAGATGAGCACATGGATATCGAGGAGTCACCTACATTGGTAATTCAGACAACTGAAACTGAGGAGGGCAATGATTCTGAGGTGTATGAGCTCAACTTCCAGAGCAACTTGGATGACATTGGTGTGGAGCAGACTGCAATCATCGATTATAACACACCATACTATCTCTTTCCTCCTCCAGTAGGAAAGTTTGAGAAGAAAAGGTCATCCGAGCAGAACAAGGATCTACTTGAGCACCATCGACTGCATCTTGCTCCTTCTGACGTGCTATTTGGAACTAAACCGCCAGCCTTGAAGAAGCTGTTTGACTTCAAGGAAATTTTGAGTTGGGGCGCATAACCAGGTATCGTCTAGCTCAAGGACGTTAAAGGAGAGCGCTTCATGGGAGGCAACCCATGTCTGGAGTCTGTTTTGAGTTTTTGAATTAGTTGTTTAATTTTGAGTTTGTGTCGAACTGTTGTAGTTCTTGAGTCAGTGGTCTATTCTGTACTTTGAATACTCTAATCGTGTTGTGAGGTTCTCTCCAGTTTCAGGCTATCCTCAGCTCCCGCCATGACTGTCCGTCGGTACTTCACTCTTGCCTCCACTGGCATCCTCATGATCTACTTCTCGGTACCCCTTTACACTTTTCTTCACTGTTGTGCAGTCCATTGAGGACAATATCCAAATTTAAGTGTGGGGTGGGGTTTTTGTTTGCATGTTTTGCCAAGTAATGGGCGGTGATTGTGCCTTGTTTTGTCACTCTTTCACAGCTTCCCATTCTCGGTAGCAAGTAATTTTCCACATTGCTTAATAACTTCTTGGATTGCCTACTGTCTTCCATATGGTGAGATTGATGTGGTGCTTTGGCTTTAACCAAATGTGTGTGTGAGAACCTGAATTATGACCATCTCCCATTCTTTTTGCTCTTAGTAGTCTAGGAGCTTGCCCTTATCGTGTTAGTGAACAGTTGACTTGTTAATGTGTAAGACTTGGTCTGTCTGATGCTCGAATTCTCTAGTTCAATGCCTGGATCGAGTCTAGATAAGGGATCTTTTAATTTCGTGCTTTAAGTTGTTTTTGATTTTCCCAATCAAAGAAAATCTGAAAAATGAATGGTTTGGTATTGAAGTTGTGGGTCGATTCACGAGCTGGCATACGTGCCTGCCCATTGCTGTAGTCCCAAAGGGAAGTCTCAATGTGGCATTCTTCTTCTAACCTACTCCCGATCGTGGCTGGGGTCTAGGATAACGCGAAATTCCAAAGGTTTCCGGCTGCTCCGTACCCGGTAGTATCCACACTGTACCGCCCATTCGAAAAAAAAAGGAAAAAAAAGAAAGAAAAAAAAAAGATGAAGAGAAAAATGAAATGCTCTTTAATTTTGTTCTAGTCGTGTTTCCTTATCTAGCAAGTGTCCGATTGCGTTCTAGAGTAAGTGTTGCGGAAGTAAGCGTTGTCTTGCCTTTACCAAGTCAGGTTGTTCACTAGCTCGTTAAAGTCTTGTTCCTCTTTCACTCTGGCAAAAGTTTGGTTCCTAATTGTGTGGTTAGTTGGGTAATCCTCTTGTTTGGTTGAAGCACCGTATACATCTTTCTAGGAACCAAGAGGTTTTCGGTTTGCTCATTCAAGTTTGGTGCACTGTTGTGGTAAAGTTCTTGTTTGAGGACAAACAAACGTTTAAGTGTGGGGTGATTTGATGACGTTAGATTTACCGCGTTTATCTCGCCACATTTGAACGACATTCCCCTTATTTGACTCCGGATTGTGATGAACTTGAATGACTTTTATGAAAAATATGTTTTATCTCCCGTTGGCCCTCTTTTGGGCAATTTGATGTTGTTTCGAGTTGTTTTTGTTGAGATTTCAGGTTACCACGTTGTGGATGACTTTTCTACGAGCTCGGCACTTCAAACGGGGATCAATTTGGAGTTCAAACGAAGCGGGAATCATCAAAAGAGCTGAAGGTCATTTCCAGGGCAAAAGTGCGCCTAAATCCATGAAAAGTGCGCCGGCGCACTTTTCTGGTGCCGCCAGGCGCACTTTATTTTTGGCGTCCTGTAAATTTTCCATCGGCCACGAAAAGTGCGCCATTTTCATGGAAAAGTGCGCCGGCGCACTTTTTAAGTGCCGTCGGGCGCACTTTTTCCCAGGACGGATTTCGGAGAGTAAAACAGGGTTTTCGAGGGAGAGACGGACGGACTTCATTCTTCATTCTGATTTCGACGAACCAGACACTCTCGGAGGAGGATATTGAAGCTTTGAAGTGACGATTAAGCGAGGAGAAGCGAGGATTAGCTCAGGAGTTTCTAGGATTCGACAGGATTAGGTTTACTCGGAGTAAGATGTCTTCTTCTCCAGTTCTCTTCTTCTTTGTTTCTGCGATTTCTTCTGTAGCGATGTCGAGCTAAACTCTTTAGTTTGTTCAGATTAGATGAAACTCTAGTGAGATTTTGTATGGATGATGTCGGGTTTCTAACCCGTTAATGTTAATTGAGGTTTATTCAGGCATGTGATGAGTTTTCTCTTAAACCCTAATTTGAAGCTTTAAGAATCCGTTGATTGACCATATCGTAGGATTTTGTTTCATCTTTGATTTGCGGTTCTGACCATGGACGTAGATCATTCTAGAGTTTAGGAGGTCGTTAGGGTTGCCGGTGTCTTGACCATAGGGCCGGTGAAACTAATCTCTTTACATATCTTTGTGGCATTTCACTGTTCTTCGTGCGTTCTTGAGGATTTGCGAGTTATCTTGACCATAGGAACTTGTAGGTTTGATAGGATAGTTTCTCTGCGTCCTGACCATGGAGTAGAGATTACCCAAGGAAGTGTCGAGTCATCAAGTCTGATAAACTGAAATTGCATTGCATCATCCGTCTTAATCGAGCTAGAGCGGATTCGTGTCTGGACAAACGCCTTAGTCTATATTCAAATCTCCAATCTGCTTCACTTGTTTGCTTGTTCAATTTGCATTCTTAGTTTACTTAGTTCATTTTTAAACCATTTCAAACCCAACACGAAAACCCGAATTGCTTATTCCATAACTGTTGAGTAATAGAAAAAGAAAGACCCTAGGGAAAAAATGATCTCTTTGGAGAAATCCATTGAGTTAAAACTAGTGTGCATTAATTTGCGCATCACTCACCAATAGTGCAAGGAATAGTAAAGCTACCTGGATCCTTAAGCTTCTCCGGTGGTTGCTTAGAGAGAATGGCAGAGCATTGTTCATTAAGCTTTGCCGAAGTTACATCCTTAAGCTTGCGTTTGTTGGTGAAGATCTCTTTCATGAATTTTGCATATTGAGGCATCTTGGTGATTGCTTCTCCAAAAGGCATTGTGAATTGCACCTTGTCAAGAATCTCAACAAACCTCTTGAAATCTTTCTCCATGGAATCCGGCTTCAAGCGAGAAGGATAAGGTGGTTTAGGCTTGTACGGAGGCACAACCGGTGCGGGAGGAGAGACCGGAGTAGCACTCTTCATAGCCACTTGAGAACCAATCTTAGTGGTAGTCTTAGAAGCTTCATTAGCCTTGGCTCCATTATCTACTACTTCAATTTTGTCCGTGTCATCATCGGAAACAACGTCTTCAACCAAAACATAGTCTTTATCTTGAGGTCTCACCACTTTAGGTGAAGGGTCTTGGACTTGCTTACCATTCCTCAATGTTACCATCATAAGCTCCTCGGGAACCTTGGGGTTGACCTCGGTGTTGGAGGGTAGAGTGCCCGAGGGTCGCTCCGAGAGCGTCTTAGCAATATGACCCATTTGATTCTCCAAATTTGCAATTGAAGCCTGTTGATTCTTGATAAGTTGAATCATTGCCGCGTTGGTATCCTCTTGCAATATTGAAGAACCGCCCTCTTTATTGTGAGGTGGTTTGTTGAATCCGGGTGGTCCATCACCTCTATGATTGTACATTCCCGGCGGGTAGGACCTTGGGGACCTTGATTTGGATGTCCACTTTGATTCCATTGATTTCCCCCTTGGTTCCTTTGTCCTTGGTGACCTCCTTGAGTCCATTGACTACCTTGGTTTTGGTTACTTCCTTGAGACCATTGGTTGCCTTGATACCCTCTATAACCTTGGAATCCTCCTTGATTTCCTTGGTTGTACCCCTTGTTATAACCACTACCTTGACTCCCTTGGCCTTGGTACCCTTGGTTAGGCTTGTTGTACCCACCACCTTGGTTCCAAGGTCGGTTATAGGTACCTTGATAGTTACCTTGGGGGCTGAAATTACCATGGAATCCTTGACCTTGTGCGAAGCTTACCTCCTCATTGTGATCGCCTTTGCCAAGCTCAGGAGTGGCGGAGGGGCAAGCACTGACATCGTGGCCCTGACCCCCACAACATTCACAACAATATATTGAAGCCACCGGGGGATTACCCACATGAGTTGATGGAACCTTAGAGGGATGCTTAGGCATACTTAGGTTACTTACCTGAGATGCCATAGCATCGATCTTAGACATGAGGAGCGCAAACATAGGGTCATCTTCATCTCGGTGCCCCGGTAACTTAGGCTTCTTCCCATAGCTAGACGAATCCCTTGGTGCATCAGCACTTATAGCTCAAGAGTCATAGTGAGTGTCGCTCCCATACTTAGACCTTGGAGGTTGTTGTCGAGACCAACTCCTTGTCTTGTTGGCCATCTCCGCAAAGAGTTCTAGAGCATCTTCAGGAGTGAGCATCCTTAGATCACCTCTGACGGCTTGGTTGATCATCCTTGTATTCTCAAAATCAAGGGACCTAGCAAAGATATCCGCCAAACTCCATTCGGCGAAGTTGTGATGAGGACAAGACCGAAGAAGGGCTTGAAACCTATTCCAAGTCTCATGGAAGAGCTCTCCCTTGTGTTGTGTGAAATGGTTGATACGATCTCGGATTGCATCCGTCATATAAGGGGGAAAGAACTCCTCAAGGAAGGCTTCGGCTAGTCCCTCCCATGTAGTGAATGTTCTACTAGGTTGGTTCTCCAACCAAGACTTGGCTCTACCTTTGAGGGAGAAGGGGAAGAGTCGGAGTCGCACACAATCCGGGTGAACTTGATCGTTCTTCACCGTATCACATATCTCTAGAAAGTCCTTCAAATGTCTGGATGGGCATTCTCCGTCTATACCGTTGAACACCACTCCGTTCTGTACCATCTGAATCATATTAGGATTCAGCTCGAAATTTCTTGCATTTACCAGTCTTCGCACGATGCTCGAGGCTGCCCCTTCAAGGGTTGGGCGAGCATAATCAGCTAGTGTGCGCCTCGCACCCCTTTGCGATTGATCATCTTCATTAGTGTGATGCGAATGCACCGAGTGGTTATCTTCATCCTCATGATGAGACATGTTGTTGCGTGTGGTGCTATGAACTATGTGAAGAGGAGAACGAGTTGGTGGTTCAATCACGACCTTGATGCCTTGGAGTTGTGCTTGAAGACGGGTGATCCGCCTCATGCACTAGTGCACGGTTCCTACACACAAATCAACAACAAATACCAACGTAATACGACAATGTGTGATAACAAGTCAAACAACACGTAACAAGGAAGCAAAAGTAAAACGGAAGGAAGTGTAAAGATCGGTTCACTAATAATTGCTTTCTTAGGAATGAGAGAGTCCCCGGCAACGGCGCCAAAAACTTGATAAGAATTTAATCAAGGTCGTATTCCACGAGGTCCTCTCATAAGCTAATACTCACAAAATTCATGAACGGTCTAAACATTTAAAATTGAGTTTTGGTTTTGAAACAGAACAAATCAAAAGCATAAACAAACAAGGAAAAACTAACAAGTGAAATTGAGGATCAAACAAGAGAGAAGGGAGTTTAGCTTAGCAAAGGGTTTCTTCAAGCTCAAGGTTCATGAACGTTGGATTGAATCTCAAGCAACGATGTGTAAACTAATGACCATGCAATTCACTCAAGTAGAATCAACGAACTCTCGCACAATTGACTCTCTACTCCTAGACCAAATGCACCATGCTCTCGCTATGTGAACAAAGGTAATGGAGTGCCTTAACTTGCTCAATGAAATGCCAAAAACTTGAATTCTATGCTAACATTCATCTAACACAAGGTAAATGATGCAAGACACTCTCATGTCAATCATATAACACTAGTCTAGCAATCAAAAGGGTCTCTCAACCTTCAAATGAAAGAAAACTCAATGCACACCAAGTGTTTTATAAAATGCCAACAAGGAAAAACAAGCTCAAAATGGTTGCAATTGTATAATCCAATCTCTCAAATCATCCAATTACAATCCTACAACCTTAGATCAACATCAATCAATCATTCTCATGTATTGAAAGACATAAACAATACCAAAAGAACAAATCAAGCTCTAATGGCTACAAAGCACAAGGTCTAGGATCATCATCTTACACAAATGGCTAAGAGAAACTCAATCCATAAAAACAATCACCTATCCTAGCTTGATCCATCCCCCACTAAAACTAAACCTAAGGTTAGCCTAGCATAACCATGGAAGAAACCTGAAATTGAGTAGAGGAGACCATCCTTGCTTCCATGGAGGATCTTGCCACTTGGCTCTTCAAGCTTCAATTCAAGGTGTGGAGGACTTCACTTAGCTCCTTGATCTTCAAGTTGATCAACAATTGAGGAGGGAAGATGATCAAGGGAGAGAGAGATGATGATTGGCGATTAGAGAATTGAGAGAGAGTGGCGGCGACTTCTTGTAAATTAATTATCTCCCTGAATTGTGTCCGCTTCCACTTTATATACTGCGCTGATTCCTCTTTAAATTTTCGGCGAAAACTCTTCAAAGTTTTCGCCAAAAATGTCTTCACAAATCACCGAGCATTCTTGTATTTCTTCATAGGTTTTCGGCGAAAACTCACTAAGATTTTCGCCGAAAACTCCTTCATAAATTGAATGTTGATCTTCTGGAATCTCATGTTTGTCACGAGCCGAGGGTTTTCGGCGAGAACCATGAAATTTTCGCCGAAAACTCAAGTATAAAATTGTGCACTTTTCTCGATTTTTCAATGGCCATATCTCCTCCGTCCTAGCTCCGATTGACCTCCCGTTTGATCCTACGTGCTCCTTGTCACCAGTAATTCAATGCCAAATCCTGAAAATGCAAAGAAAACAACTCCAATAGACATAGAATTGGCCTCAAAGTGGCAACCGGGCAACAAAAGGGCACTTTGCATAAAACATCCATAAAAGCCTATAAATCATAGCAAAATGAGATCAAACATGGGAGATCCTTAGGCTAATCAAAGGCTTAAAATGCACTAAATAAGATCACATCATATATATAGGCATGGGAGAAAGGCTTTAGCCATGGGAGAAAGGCATCTTTAGACATTATCTGAAATGACAACAACAATTTTAGTTTATGAGAAAAAAGGAATCTTTAGATGTTGCCAAAGTTTTATATTATGAACTTTTAATAAGATTCTTGTTTTTATAGTAGTGGAATATATATAAGTATTGATTCTGGCCAAAACAAACCCTTATGCCTAGAAGGAAATGATGGATCAGGAGCTTCACTTGAACTGTTTGTTGGTAATGGAGCCACAACTGCAAGTTTGTACGGATAAAACTTGTCAAGATTTGAACAAAGTAATGTTGGAAGATTAAAAGATCATCCCATATCCAACTTACTATGCATGGTCATGCATATTTGGAGCAAGAAGTGATTGGAATAAAATCAATCAAGTGGATTATGTGAAGATGGAGTCAAAAAGTTCAACAAAGGAAATTGGAAATAAATAGATATGATTCTGCAAATCAAGGATTGAAGACAATCATGGAGGGAATCAAATATTCAAAGAAAAAAGAAGGAGGAGCCTTCTAATTAATATCAAATATTCCCTTTGGAAGGAAGGAAAGGAAGGAGGAACCTCTAAATCAAATATTGATCATGAAGATTGAAGATTACCTTCCTTTGATGGAGATATGGTGGTTGGAGTTGAAGTGAAGAGCAAGCCAACCTCAAGACTATAAATACCCATAGTCTTAGGCTTAGAGGAACACACCTTTGAGCTTCATCTCTTCTCTCTTTGAAATTCTAAAGTGTCATTTGTAATCGTGTGGTGCACACGAGGCAGCTCGATAGCTTGGTTAGGAAGCGTATCGAGGAACGTACCAGATAGTGGTACGAGTTTCTCCGGAGTTGGAGGTTACGCTTAGTTGGAGTCTACTAAGCGGGTCTAGGTAAGATCTACCTAGGAAGGTTGGTTCTCGAAGGTTGGATTGTACCTTCGAGGTCTCAATCGTACTCTGGTCTAGAGTTCGGTTGGTATCAGTTATTTTAATAACATCGTCTCCCGAGCGATATCTCGGGACGTGGACGTAGATCTGCACATCGCAATCGAACCACGTTAAAAAACATCGTGTGTCATTCTCTTGCCCTTAACTCTTTACATTTATCTTTGTGGTGTTGAGCTCGCTCAACTTGAATTTCCGCGTTTATTTATTTATTACTCGAAAATTGACCCCCCCTTCGAGTATCAATTGGTATCAGAGCAGGTCAACTTCGTTGGACTTAACAGTCGCCGGAGAATCGATCCAAGAAGCACGCTAAAGCAAGCCGTCAAAATCATACTCAAAATGTCAGGAGGAAATTACAGAGAAGGATCATCACACAATCGTCCACCTCTGTTCGATGGATCCAACTACCCTTTTTGGAAGAACAGAATGACTGTCTACTTTGAAGGAATTGAGCTTGACCTATGGTACATAGTCGAGAATGGTTTCCCTGAAGTCAAAACTGATCGAACAAAGTGGACCGATGAAGAAAAGAAGAACAAGCAGCAAAACGCCAAGGCGATGAACATTCTCTACTGTGCACTGGCTGAATCTGAGTACAATCGCATATGCAGCTGCACCACCGCACACGAAATCTGGCGAGTTCTTAAGGTAACTCACGAAGGTACTTCTCAGGTAAAAGAAACAAAAATTGATATCCTTACTCATGATTATGAACTGTTCAAGATGGAACCTGGTGAATCTATTGACAAAATGTACTCTAGATTCAACGGGATTGTTAGCAAGTTGAAAGTTCTTGGACGAACCTATGGCAATGCCGAATTGGTTCGAAAAATTCTTCGATCCCTCCCTGTGGAGTGGATGCCTAAGAAAACGGCAATTGAAGAATCCAAGGATCTTAATACACTTAAGCTAGAAGACTTGGTAGGCTCTCTACTAAGTCACGAGCACTTGCTTAATGTGAATAAAGTCGATGAAGACTCAAAAAGGAAAAAGAACATTGCTTTTCGTGCAAGTCACAAAAAGGAATGTTCAGACTCCGAAACAGACGATGATATCGTCGAAGAGCTAGCCTTGATGAGTAACAAGTTTAAACAGTTTCTCAAGTTTAAACGAAATCAGAAAAGGCAAAATGCGAGTGGATGGGATCGTAATAAGAATGCTTCTCGTGGCAAGTCATTCAGCAAGACAAATAGAGATGAACAGAAGGAATCAGATGAGAAGGAACCTGTCACCTGCTACAAGTGTGGAAGAACTGGGCATATACGTGCAGAGTGTCCCAACAAAAGACATGGACACGCCATGGCAGTTACTTGGAGTGACACATAATCGGACAGCGAGGATGATCGCAAAAGCGGGCTCGCTCTCATGGCTCATATCGACAATGCTGATCACTCAGATTTTGAGGTACACTCTACTTTCTCTGACAGTGAGGATTTTGACGTGATGGATGCTTATGTTAAACTTGAAGAAGAATTTGAAAAGCTTAGGTTGAAATACAAAACCGTAAAGAAAGAGTTGAAAGATCATATTAAGCTAGCTGATGAGTTGACTCATAAGCTTAACAAATATGAAAATTCTAGCTCCTCTAAAGGTGATTCGGGAAATCCTAGATCTCCAAGTGACCATAAAGTAATTGAAAAGTTGAACGCGGATTTAGTTGTTAAGACTAAACAAGCTAGTAAACTTGAAAATGAAAATGGGGGTCTGAGGAAGAAAATTGTCGAACTCGAGGAACATATTACCTCGCTGGAAGCAATAGTTCCAACAGGGCCCAAACTTGGAAGCAGGAGATTCCCGGGGTATTCAATTCAAAGCTCTAGAGCAGCATGTTATGAAAAATATTTAGACTCTAGAGAAAGGCCTATTAGACGATCGTACTACAAAAATAAAATATGTTATTGTTGTCGTCAATATGGTCACATTAGCTATTATTGTCGATATAATAGATTGAATGCGTACTCTCATTATGGTTATGCTCATCAAAAGAAAAGTGTACCCAAGTATATCTGGGTACCTAAAAAGACTAACAAATGTTAAATGTGCAGGAGCAGGTGGGAGCAAGAACGAACGAATGGTTTTTAGACAGTGGCTGCTCTCACCACATGACTGGGAATAGCAAGCTATTCTCAGAGTTAACGTACAAAAATGGAGGATCAGTCACATTCGGTGACAATAGTAAAGGAAAGGTGATAGGACATGGAACCATTGGTACACATCCTAATCCTACCTTTCGAAATGTGCTTCTTGTTTCTGGTCTTAAGCATAATTTACTTTCCATTAGTCAGTTATGTGGTTTGTCAAATAGAGTCATTTTTGAAGCAACGTCTTGTAGGATAGAAAGACTTCGTGACAATGAACTTCTCTTTGAAGGGTCTATAAAAGGTAATATCTACATGATTGAATTGAGTCATAGTGAAGGCTTTCATGAGACTTGTTTTGCCGCTATGGCCAAAAGTGCAGAAATGATGTGGCATCGTAGACTAGGGCATATTAGTCTTAGTAGAATGTCTAAACTGTCTAATCTAGAATTGATCAAAGGTCTCCCTAAGCTCAAAGACTCCAAAGATTTCTTCTGTGAAGCCTGTGTTCTTGGAAAGCAAACTCGCTCCTCTTTCAAAAGCAAGCTTCATCAGTCATCAGACAGAGTTCTCGCCCTCGTTCACATGGATCTGGTCGGCCCAGCAAACATCAAAAGTTTTGGAGGTAAATACTACATATTTGTTCTGGTTGACGACTATTCTCGCTATACTTGGGTATACTTTCTGGCTCACAAGGATGAAGCTTTGGAAAAGTTTAAGTCATTTGTGGACTTACGCAACAATGAACAAGACTGCAAGCTATCTTCTATTCGAAGTGATCACGGTGGTGAATTTGACTCAGATGCTTTTGAAGATTTCTGTGAATCACGTGGAATAGATCACACGTTCTCAGCTCCAAGAATGCCTCAACAAAATGGTGTGGTAGAAAGGAAAAACAGAGCTCTTTTAGAACTAGCCAGAGCTATGTTGCATGACTTCAAAATCCCAAAATTTTTTTGGGCAAAAGCCGTTTCAATAGCCTGCTATGTTCTTAATCGGACCTTGATCCGATCCAAACTTGAGAAGACCCCTTATGAACTCTGGAAAGGTCGAACACCAAACATTTCCTACTTTCGTCCCTTTGGTTGTCCATGCTTTCTGCTAAACACCAAAGACAAGCTAGGGAAGTTTGATGCAAGATCTGATGAGGGAATTTTCCTTGGCTATTCTACAAGAAGCAAAGCATATAGAGTGTTTAACAAGAGGTCCTTTAAAGTTGAAGAGTCAGCAAATGTTCGCTTCAATGAACATTCAGTCAGTGAAAATGACAAACCAAGAGATACGACCGCCAATGAAGACGACGACAATGAGTTGTTTGGATCTCTCAACAAACAGCCTCCACAAACCGTTGAACATGCCTCAGATAAGCCGAAGATGTCAGAAGCAGAAGAAGAAGCAGAAAAAAGATGAAGACAAGAGTGAAGAGGTTGAAGAGCCACAACCACCATCTCATATATCCAAACGTCATCCTCGAGATCTTGTCATTGGAGACTTCAATGAAAGGCTAAGAACTAGATCCAAATCAGTAGTGGGACCGCATCTCCATGCCTTCGTCGCACTCATTGAACCAAAAAATCACAAGACAGCTCTTCTTGATGAACATTGGGTCTCAGCCATGCAGGAAGAACTAACGCAGTTTGAGCGTTCCAAAGTATGGGACTTGGTTCCTCGTCCCTCTCACCAATCAGTCATCGGAACAAAGTGGGTTTTTAGGAACAAGACTGATGACAAAGGGAATGTCACTAGAAATAAGGCTCGCTTAGTTGCAAAGGGTACAATCAAGAAGAAGGAATTGACTATGAAGAAACATTTGCACCTGTAGCTCGTCTTGAAGCTATAAGAATCCTATGTGCATTTGCCTGCTACAAAAAATTCAAGCTCTATCAGATGGACGTCAAGAGCGCTTTCCTAAATGGTTTTCTCAAGGAAGAAGTCTATGTCGAACAACCTCCTGGTTTTGAAGACTTCAAGCATCCTGATCATGTCTTCAGACTAAAGAAGGCCCTCTACGGACTCAAACAAGCTCCTAGAGCTTGGTATGAACGGCTGACAAACTTCCTCCTTGATGAAAAATTCACTCGTGGAGCAGTTGACACGACCCTCTTCGCCAAAACTCAAGGCAAGGATATTCTTGTTGTCCAGATATATGCCGATGATATTGTATTTGGATCCACGAAGGAAGAAATGTGCTCTGAGTTCAGCAATGCAATGACACACAACTTCAAAATGAGCATGATGGGAGAACTCAGCTACTTTCTTGGTCTTCAGATTCAACAAACTCCAAAAGGGATGATGATCCATCAAAGCAAATATATAAGGAACATGCTTGTCAAGTTTGAGTTCACAAGTCTAAAAAGCTGTGTCACACCAATGGCTGCAAACACTAAGCTAGACAAGGACGAACAAGGCGAAAGTGTAGATGAAAAGAAGTATCGGGGTATGATCGGATCTCTCCTTTACCTAACGGCAAGTTGTCCTGACATTCTCTTCAGTGTATGCATGTGCGCTCGCTTTCAAGCCAACCCAGAAGCAAGTCATCTCACAGCCGTCAAGAGAATATTTCGGTATCTCAGTGGGTCATCAGAAGTCGGTCTATGGTATCCCTCTCATGATCACTTTGACCTTGTCGGATACAGTGATGCAGACTTTGCTGGAAGTATTACTGACAGGAAAAGCACATCTGGAGCTTGTCAGTTTCTTGGATCCGCCCTTGTGTCATGGTTCAGTAAGAAGCAAAACTCAGTCGCTCTTTGGTGCGCAAATTAATGCACACTAGTTTTACTCACTAGATCGCTCTAGCGAGATCGTTACTTCCCAAGGGTCTTTCTGTTTCTATTACTCAACTAATGTGGAATAAGCTATTCGGGTTTAAACGTTTGGTTTGGAAATGGTGGTGAATGAACTAAAAATCTAGAAATGCAAATTAAACCAATCAAGCAGGCAAACAAGATGGAGCTTCAAGAATTGACTAAGGCGCTTGTCCAGACTCGAATCCGCTCTAGCTCGACTAAGACGGATGATGCAATGCAACTAAGGTTTTAACAGACTCAATTCCTCGACGCTTCCTTTGGCAATCTCTACTCCATGGTCAGGACGCAGAGAAACTATCCTAGCAAACCTATGAGTTCCTATGGTCAAGATAACTCATAAATCTCCAAGAATGCACGAAGAACAATGAAACGCCGCACAAAAATGCAAAGAGATTAATTTCACCGGCCCTATGGTCAAGACACCGGGTAATCTTAATGACCTTCTAAACCCTAGAATGACTCACGTCCATGGTCAGAACCGCAAGACAAAGATGAAGCAAATTCTACGATATGGTCAATCTGCGAATTCAAGAGCTTCAAATTAGGGTTTTAGAAAAATCTAAATTAAGTCTGAATAAACCTCAATTAACATAAACGGGTTAGAAACCCGACATCATCCATACAAAGCTTTGCTAGAGTTTCATCTAATCTGAACAAACTAAAGAGTTTAGCTCGACATCACTACAGAAGTAATCACAGAAACAATGGAGAAGAAAACCGGAGAAGAAGACATCTTACTCCGAGAAAACCTAATCCTGATGAATCTTCAGAACTCCTGAGTTAATCCTCGCTTTTCCTCGCTTAATCGTCACTTCAAAGCTTCAAAATCCTCCTCCGAGAGTGTCTGGTTCGTCGAAATCAGAATGAAGAATGAAGTATGTCTGTCTCTCCCTCGAAAACCCTGTTTTACTCTCCGAAATCCGTCCTGGGAAAAAGTGCGCCCGGCGGCACTTAAAAAGTGCGCCGGCGCACTTTTCCATGAAAATGGCGCACTTTTCGTGGCCGATGGAAAATTACAGGAGACTGAAAATAAAGTGCGCCTGGCAGCACCAGAAAAGTGCGCCGGCGCACTTTTCATGGATTTAGGCGCACTTTTGCTCCTGGAAATGACCTTCAGCTCTTTTGATGATTCCCGCTCCGTTTGAACTCCAAATTGATCCCCGTTTGAAGTGTCGAGCTCGTAGAAAAGTCATCCACAACGTGGTAACCTGAAATCTCAACAAAAACAACTCGAAACAACATCAAATTGCCCAAAATAGGGCCAACGGGAGATAAAACATATTTTTCATAAAAGTCATTCAAGTTCATCACAATTCGGAGTCAAATAAGGGGAATGTCGTTCAAATGTGGCGATATAAACGCGGTAAATCTAACGTCATCAAATCACCCCACACTTAAACGTTTGTTTGTCCTCAAACAAGAATTTTACCACAACAATGCACCAACTTGAATGAGCAAACCGAAAACCTCTTGGTTCCTAGAAAGATGTACACGGTGCTTCTACCAAACAAGATGATTACCCAACTAACCACACAATTAGGAACCAAACTTTTGCCAGAGTGAAAGAGGAACAAGACTTTAACGAACTAGTGAACAACCTGACTTGGTAAAGGCAAGACAACGCTTACTTCCGCTACACTTACTCTAGGACGCAACCGGACACTTGCTAGATAAGGGAACATGACTAGAACAAAATTAAAGAGCATTTCATTTTTCTCTTTTTTTCTATTTTTTTTTTACTTTCGAATGGTCGGTACAGTGTGGATACCACCGGGTACGGAGCAGCCGGAAACCTTTGGAATTCCGCGTTATCCTAGACCCCAGCCACGATCGGGAGTAGGTTAGAAGAAGAATGCCACATTGAGACTTCCCTTTGGGACTACAGCAATGGGCAGGCACGTATGCCAGCTCGTGAATCGACCCACAACTTCAATACCAAACCATTCATTTTTCAGATTTTCTTTGATTGGGAAAATCAATAACAACTATAAAAACATGAAATTAAAAGATCCCTTATCTAGACTCGATCATGGCATTGAACTAGAGATTCGAGCATCAGACAAACCAAGTCGTACACATTAACAAGTCAATTGTTCACTAACACGATAAGGGCAAGTTCCTAGAATACTTCAAGCAAGAAGAGTGGGAGATGGTCATAATTCAGGTTCTCACACACACATTTGGTTAAAGCCAAAGCACCACATGAATCTCACCATATGGAAGACAGTAGGCAATCCAAGAAGTTATTAAGCAATGTGAAAAATTTCTTGCTACCGAGAATGGGAAGGTGTGAAAGAGCGACAAAACAAAGCACAGCCACCGCCCATCAAAACATGCAAATAGACACCCTACCCCACACTTAAAATTTGGACACTGTCCTCAATGGACCACACAAAAAGGTGAAGAAAGGGTGTAAGGGGTACCGAGAAGTAGATCATGAGGATGCCAGTGGAGGCAAGAGTGAAGTACAGGCGGACAGTCATGGCGGGAGCTGAGGATAGCCTGAAACTGGAGAGAACCTCACAACACGATTAGAGCATTCAAAGTACAGAATAGACCACTGACTCAAGAACTACAACAGTTCGACACAAACTCAAAATTAAACAACTGATTCAAAAACTCAAAACCGACTCCAGACATGGGTTGCCTCCCATGAAGCGCTCTTTATTTTACGTCTTTGAGCTAGACGATACCTGGTCTAACGTGCGGCATCCCAGCTCAGAACTTCTTTCAGACTGGCATCCGTGTCCTGAAAGAATACCTTCATCGCTCCACTCTGAAGCACAAATTTCTTCCCGCTAGCATGGTAAAGCTCCAATGAACCGTCGCCACGCAATCCAGCTACTTCAAAGGGTCCAAATAGCTCCACTTTGTCCAGGACCACATCTGGGGGTTTGGTAGGAGTAGTTTCATGGGGCGGCGCCTTATCTTTCTTAGGAGGCTTGTTCTTCTTCTTAACTCCACCTGTATCCTTGGTAGATACTATCGCCGCTACCTGATCCTGCAAAGATGAAGATGAATAAGGAGTATCCATATCGGTAAATACAGTATAAACTGAAGCATTTTCAAACACTAACGACATGGATTTCTTAGCGGAAGAGTGCACATTAGGATCAGGTGGAGGGATTTCGAATGTAATAACTTTTTCCTCATCCCGAAAGGTCAACCTCCCAGCCTTTGCATCTATGAGTGCACCAGAAGTGGCTAGGAAGGGTCGTCCCAAGATAAGGGGAATGTTAACACTCTCCATGCAATCAATAACCACAAAATCAGTCATGAAGTAGCTATCATGCACCTTAACTACAACATTTTCAGCAATACCCCTAGGATGTCTAACAGTTTGATCAGCTAGGTTGATATTCATGGTGGTAGGAGTTAGTCTAGGCAGTCCTAGACGCTCAAACAATGAGTAAGGCATAACACTAATGCTAGCACCTAAATCCGCAAGAGCTCTATCAACCAAATATGTGCCAATAGAACAAGGAAAAGAAAAACTCCCTGGATCAGGTTGCTTTGGCACCACGTGGCTCTGCTTCGGATTAGACTCGCCAGCTCCATGGAGGGTAACTGTGGCTATCTCTTCTATCTCGTCTACTTTCGTCTTTTGAGAGGAGTTCTTTGGAAGAGGATGGACAACTTTGTCTTTCTTCTTGTCAGGAATCACGCTTCTCAGCTCCTCCACCACAGCAGCAGCTTCTGCATTTTTCAGCTTCTTCTTCTTGGAGAGAATTTCTTTCATATGCCTAGCATAATCCGGGTTTGCAAGAAGTTCTTCCAATAAAGCAACTCCCATCTTCTGGTTATTAATTGTTACCAGAGTCTTCCCCAAGTTCTCCTTGTTTAGCACAGGTCTGTTCAAGGCTGCAGGATAAGGTGCTTTTGGTCGGTAAGGATCGACTGGTGGAGTAGCTTCTTTTCTTTGCTGCTCCTTCTGACACAACTGCTCCATTGGCTTCTCCAATTCATCCGTGCCATCCTGAAGAGAAACTGCTCCACAGAATTCTTCCTTAGTTTTGCCTCCTCCGGCATTGTTAGATGAAGAGGAGGGAGTTGTGCTAGGAAGAAGACCAACTACCTTCTCCTGCAAAAAGTTGGTTATTGCCGTCACCCGATCGTCTAGCTTCTTGACAGAGGCCTCGGTGAGTGAAATGTCCTTCTTATTGGATTGAGTCTCAGCAAGAATCTTGTCCAACATGATATCGGAGTAGGACTTAGGCGCAGAAGAGCTCGAACCACCGTTATTGTTCTGATTTTGGTTCTGGTTTTGATTGTTATTCCAGCCTCCTCTGTTCTGCCATTGGGAATTCTGATTCTGATTCCCATTATTCCTCTGATAACCCCCTTGGTTCTGGTTATTGTTCCAGTTCCCTCTGTTCTACCATTGGGAGTTCTGATTCTGATATCCTCCCTGGTTCTGGTTATTCCCTTGGTTTGGGCCACCAACATAAGCAATTTCCTCTTGTTGTTGGTCTTGGTTACTCTCAAACTTCCAAGTACAGCCCTCTGCAGAATGACCTGCACCACCACAATTCGAACACGGAGCGGATACAACTGATACATTCTCTGTTCGAGTAAGCACCTTGAACCCTGGCGGTGGAGCTGAAGGAACACCCGGTGAAGGAGCTATCTTAGCCCTTTCCAGCTCATGCTTTAATCTTTGCACCTCCATCTCCAATTTCGAGTTATCCAACTCCAACTGACTTTGAACAAGGTCTACTGGTGCAGGAACAGTGGGAACGGGGTATTGGGCATCAGCAGAAAATCTCCTTTGCCCCAGACTCCTGTCGTCCACCTTTAAGGGATTAGCTTGCATTAGAGACTTGATCCTCATGGCAAAGACCTTGCAAGCAGCCAAAGCCGCGACTGCGGTCATATCATCCAAGTCTGTATTCAGCTGTAAAGAGAAATCCTTCCTCTTCTCATAATCCAAGCCTCGGAGGAATATAGAGAACTTGTTATAGTCATCCCATCCATGGTGAGGACAAGCTCGGAGAAGCCCTTGAAATCTTTGCCAAGCCTCATAGAAGTTCTCCTCCGGACCACTTGTGAAACCTGTTATCTGTGCCCTGAGTGCATCGGTTCTGGAAGGGGAGAAGAACTCTTCTAGGAATGCTTTAGCCAGACCATCCCACGTAGTGAAGTGATTCGCAGGATGATCATACAACCACAGTTCTGCTTGACCCTTCAGAGTGAAAGGAAAAAGCTGAAGTTTGACTGCATTATGATCCGCTTCATTGTTGGAGACTGTATGAGCCAGCCTCAAGAAGTTCCTCACATGAGCATTCGGGTCCTCATTAACACCTCCAGAGAAAGTGTTCCCGTTTGCTTGAATCATGTTGATCAAGTGAGATGGAATGTGCAGATTCCGAGTTCCCGTGTTGGGAATCTGAATGCACGAAGCTGTCCCATCTATGGTTGGACGATCATAATCCTTCAATGTCCTTTCCGCCGCCATAGTTTCTATCTCAGGTGGGATAGGAGGATCTGTGAGAGGATCAATAGTAGCAATGGTGGATGGTGAAGGCGTAGGCGAGGATGTAGATGTAGATGTGAAGAGGTTCTTCCTTGCTTTAGGTGTCCTGGCTGGAGGAGGAGGTACCGGAGTAGTGCCGAAATGAGTGTAGAAGACTCTACCCTTTTCAGCTATGCGCTTACTAGCCCGCTTTTCCTCCGTACCTGCAATCTTGCCTGAAACGCCAAAAACAAGAAATACCAAGTAATACAAAAATGTGGGAGATAAGAAATGAAAAGAGAGTGAATGAAAAGCTTAGACGCACAATGCCTTTCCTAGAAAAAGAAAAGGTCCCGGCAACGGCGCCAAAAACTTGGTGCGCAAATTAATGCACACTAGTTTTACTCACTAGATCGCTCTAGCGAGATCGTTACTTCCCAAGGGTCTTTCTGTTTCTATTACTCAACTAATGTGGAATAAGCTATTCGGGTTTAAACGTTTGGTTTGGAAATGGTGGTGAATGAACTAAAAATCTAGAAATGCAAATTAAACCAATCAAGCAGGCAAACAAGATGGAGCTTCAAGAATTGACTAAGGCGCTTGTCCAGACTCGAATCCGCTCTAGCTCGACTAAGACGGATGATGCAATGCAACTAAGGTTTTAACAGACTCAATTCCTCGACGCTTCCTTTGGCAATCTCTACTCCATGGTCAGGACGCAGAGAAACTATCCTAGCAAACCTATGAGTTCCTATGGTCAAGATAACTCATAAATCTCCAAGAATGCACGAAGAACAATGAAACGCCGCACAAAAATGCAAAGAGATTAATTTCACCGGCCCTATGGTCAAGACACCGGGTAATCTTAATGACCTTCTAAACCCTAGAATGACTCACGTCCATGGTCAGAACCGCAAGACAAAGATGAAGCAAATTCTACGATATGGTCAATCTGCGAATTCAAGAGCTTCAAATTAGGGTTTTAGAAAAATCTAAATTAAGTCTGAATAAACCTCAATTAACATAAACGGGTTAGAAACCCGACATCATCCATACAAAGCTTTGCTAGAGTTTCATCTAATCTGAACAAACTAAAGAGTTTAGCTCGACATCACTACAGAAGTAATCACAGAAACAATGGAGAAGAAAACCGGAGAAGAAGACATCTTACTCCGAGAAAACCTAATCCTGATGAATCTTCAGAACTCCTGAGTTAATCCTCGCTTTTCCTCGCTTAATCGTCACTTCAAAGCTTCAAAATCCTCCTCCGAGAGTGTCTGGTTCGTCGAAATCAGAATGAAGAATGAAGTATGTCTGTCTCTCCCTCGAAAACCCTGTTTTACTCTCCGAAATCCGTCCTGGGAAAAAGTGCGCCCGGCGGCACTTAAAAAGTGCGCCGGCGCACTTTTCCATGAAAATGGCGCACTTTTCGTGGCCGATGGAAAATTACAGGAGACTGAAAATAAAGTGCGCCTGGCAGCACCAGAAAAGTGCGCCGGCGCACTTTTCATGGATTTAGGCGCACTTTTGCTCCTGGAAATGACCTTCAGCTCTTTTGATGATTCCCGCTCCGTTTGAACTCCAAATTGATCCCCGTTTGAAGTGTCGAGCTCGTAGAAAAGTCATCCACAACGTGGTAACCTGAAATCTCAACAAAAACAACTCGAAACAACATCAAATTGCCCAAAATAGGGCCAACGGGAGATAAAACATATTTTTCATAAAAGTCATTCAAGTTCATCACAATTCGGAGTCAAATAAGGGGAATGTCGTTCAAATGTGGCGATATAAACGCGGTAAATCTAACGTCATCACTCTTTCAACAGCAGAAGCAGAATATTTGGCAGCTGAAAGTTGTTGCACTCAGCATGTTAGTCATTTTCCTTGTCTTAGAAGGTTGTCATTGTTTGCTCCTTAATAAAGCGTTGCACTTTCCATTTAATTATTATGTGTTGGATTACGGTACATCTCCATGATTTTATGAACTAATCTCAACGGACAAGCAAGCTTGGTTGTTGTTTTGTGAGTTTATCGTTTTGCAGGTACGGGACGATCTTAGGGGGAGAATGTTGGAAGATTAAAAGATCATCCCATATCCAACTTACTATGCATGGTCATGCATATTTGGAGCAAGAAGTGATTGGAATAAAATCAATCAAGTGGATCATGTGAAGATGGAGTCAAAAAGTTCAACAAAGGAAATTGGAAATAAATAGATATGATTCTGCAAATCAAGGATTGAAGACAATTATGGAGGGAATCAAATATTCAAAGAAAAAAGGAGGAGCCTTCTAATTAATATCAAATATTCTCTTTGGAAGGAAGGAAAGGAAGGAGGAGCCTCTAAATCAAATATTGATCATGAAGATTGAAGATTACCTTCCTTTGATGGAGATATGGTGGTTGGAGTTGAAGTGAAGAGCAAGCCAACCTCAAGACTATAAATACCCATAGTCTTAGGCTTAGAGGAACACACCTTTGAGCTTCATCTCTTCTCTCTTTGAAATTCTAAAGTGTCATTTGTAATCGTGTGGTGCACACGAGGCAGCTCGATAGCTTGGTTAGGAAGCGTATCGAGGAACATACCGGATAGTGGTACGGGTTTCTCCGGAGTTGGAGGTTACGCTTAGTTGGAGTCTACTAAGCGGGTCTAGGTAAGATCTACCTAGGAAGGTTGGTTCTCGAAGGTTGGATTGTAACTTCAAGGTCTCAATCGTACTCTGGTCTAGAGTTCGGTTGGTCTCAGTTATTTTAATAACATCGTCTCCCGAGCGATATCTCGGGACGTGGACGTAGATCTGCACATCGCAATCGAACCACGTTAAAAAACATCGTGTGTCATTCTCTTGCCCTTAACTCTTTACAATTTATCTTTGTGGTGTTGAGCTCGCTCAACTTGAATTTCCGCGTTTATTTATTTATTACTTGAAAATTGACCCCCTTCGAGTATCAAGTAAGTTTCTCTTTCTTGGTCTAAAGATTCCTTTCTATTCTACAATGAATTGTTGCTGTGATTTCAGCAGCAAAAACTAAAACTATGTTCCCAAATAGCTTCTCCTTTCTCATTGTCGTCGTTGATGCATGTCCATTTTTCCCCTAGGTTATATATAACATATAATATGTTGAAACATATGGTCTTTTTCAGAAATACAAATTTTCATTTTCCAGAACGAAAGATATTTGGTGGACTAACAATATGAGGAACAACGATTATGATTTAGAGTATATATTATCTGCATGTATTTAGTCATATCCATCATAAAAAATTCCAATTTATATCAAATGGAAGTATTGGTTTCCAATTTTATTAGAGTATATAGTCTCCATGTGAGTTATACATAAAATTATATAACATATTATATGTAACACCCCATCCATTCAGAACATAATCAAGTACAGCGGAACACTAACAAGGGTGTCACGATGCACGAATATCACAAGAAATTGATTTTTCGTCATAACTCAAGTAAATCTCTTTAAGAGTTTTAAAATAACTCGTAATGATCTGAAAACTTATATCTTCATTTAATCATGATCCAACAGAGTTCCTCATGAACTCATAACAGAGGAGGAGTCACATGCTCCACAGATACCACAAGTGTTTCACTTTTTCCATACAGTTCATCCAGCATTTCTCATACACTTAGTCACACTGACATCATATGGTACAGAACAGGCTACAGAACATAGACATATACACAATATGTGACTAACCATGACATATGCATATGACAAGGTAGTGTATCTCAAAACGTGTGAAAACTCAAAATCAGAGGACGAGGATCATGACACATTCTTCCGATTCTACCTGGCCTCATCACCACGCTTGCCAACCCACACTACAAGAAAATGTTAGTTTAACAGCGACAGGTTAACAGCGGCCATTTATTGGCCGCTGTTAAATTACAAAATTCGTGAAATTTAACAGCGGTCACTTAGCCGCTGTTAAATTACATAGTTTAACAGCGGCCGGTCTAATTTAACAGCGGCTCATGGCCGCTGTTAAAATAAAACGATCTGATTGGTTGAAACTAGTTGACGCGGATCATCTTCTTCCTCTTCCTCCTCCTCCTCATCCTCTTCCTCTTCCTTTTCCTCTTCCTCCTCCTCATCCTCTTCCTCTTCTTCCTCTTCCTCTTCCTCTTCCTCTTCTTCTTCCTCTTCCTCTTCTTCCTCTTCCTCTTCCTCTTCCTCTTCTTCTTCCTTTTCCTCTTCTATTCTCTTCGCCGGCGTACTAGCCACATCACCGATGCTCTACTCCAGCCGCCGCCAGCCAAACCTAACTCCTCCGATCTGCCCAAACCTGATCGTCGGCACCCTACATTTTCTTCCGAACATCGAAGCTGCCGCCAACTCCCTTTCTCTCACTCTTCTATTCAGAAAGAGGAAGAAGAAAAAGAAGAGGAAGAGGAAGAAGAGGAAGAGGAAAAAGAAGAAGAAGAGGAAGAGGAAGAAGAAGAGGAAGAGGAGGAGGAAGAGGAAGAAGAAGAGGAAGAGGACGATCGAAGGGAGGAGAGAAGAGGATCTGGACTATTGCCGGAGTTCCGGCTCAATCGCCGGAGCTCCGGCCATTAATTTTTCCCGATGAAACAATTTAACAGCGGCTTGTGGCCGCTGTTAAATTCATTATGGCCGCTGTTAAACTGTTATAAATTAACAGCGACCAGTCCACTTAACCGCGGCCACTTTTATCCGCTGTTAAATTACTTTAGCATTGGCCCATTTAACAGCGGGCCACAGCCGCGGTTAAAGTAATTTAACAGCGGCCACGACCGCTGTTAAACGTCATATCTGCCGCTGTTAAATGAGCAGTTTCTTGTAGTGCCAAATAGCTCTCCTAGGTGGCATGTAGCTCTTGTAGAATCAAGTGTACACCTGCACAGACTACTAACGGTCTGGGGGAACAAATAAGGGTCAGTGCTACTTCACTGAGTGAGAGCCTTGAGCCCAGGGTCATACTAAGGTGCAAGCAAGTCACATAACAAGTATGGCAACATGTATCACATATGGTCACCCTGTAAACCTAACTTGTTAGTTCATATTTTAATTGGGATCCCGGCTCACGTATGCTGGTAGACTCCCGGGCAGAACAGGCAGTACCCAACCGGTACTTCATAAACATACAGCTCTCCGCGGTAAGAGCCTCGAAAAACCGTTCAGTCATTAGGCTCAACCGTCCTAATGACCTACTCCTAGCAGAATTGACCATACATGGTTTTCTGCAACATAACACATGTAGTCTCCAGCATACGGCCCCTATCTACGTGATCAAGCAGTTCCAGATTATTCTCCTTGAAACATCAATCTAGGTGAGTTGTTATCACAATCAGATCACAACAGAACACGAATATTATATCAGGTATAATATCAAGTAAGCAGAACAAGTACAATAACAGATTCATGTATACATATCAATAACAACAATTCACATACGGCCCTAGGGTGGTAGGCCACTATCCTAGCATGCATATAATTCTTAATAATTAATGGACACATAAAGGAACGTCTAACCCGGTAGGATACGCAGGAGACCCTCACCAGAAATAGTTGATGAACACCAATAGTAACTCAAGCTAAATACCCCAGCTTCCTCTATCTCCAAGGCACCACCCGAAAACACCACAACACGTTCACGTATTAACCCTTTTTATTTGCTCTGTCTAACCGAAGCTTAATGCTTCCTACCACTCTATTTATTTATTTCTCCTTGAACAATGCCCTATGACCTATTTATACCCAAACTAGGTGGCAAGCTAATTATTATTTTAATCTCCTTTCATTCCTTATGATGAAGAAAGTAGCTTTGTCATGGTTACTTTCCAATGTGACATTCAAACAAATGGCCCGTGACTAAGGAGCTTTGTCATGTAGTGTTGATTGAATCAATTTACTTTATCCTTAAGCTTGATTGAGGTAATGATAAAAATGTGCGGTGGTGGCAAATGTTGACTACGTGTCTCATTATTCCAACTCCCCTCCTAACAATTACTTAACCATTATATTCATACTCATTCACCCATGACTTGTTCATTTATGATCATGTATGCATACTAGACCAAATAATGTCATATTAGGGATAAAGATGAAATGGTGACGACCAATTCTTCCTCCCATCAACACGTGTTCCCTTCTTCTAAATATCTTTAACCAATGCTTATCTACTCAATATATTTTTCTTAATTAAGTCATCTCATGATTATATTGTAGGGGTATTCCACCAATTATTTAATCTTACGTGTACTGGATGAAGAAGAAGATGATGCTTGTGGTCCCATGCATGCATGTTGAAGTCAAAAATGGTGGGTTAATTACCCTTTTTTCCATGCTCCACCTATTATATGAATAATTTCACCAGAATAAACACTATATCGATTTTGTCAATAATTTCGGTATAGTCGAAATGGGATGTTACATTATATAGTCTAAAATATATTCTTTGTTTGTTTGATTAATATTGAATATTGAATTTTTTTTATTGTATAATTTCTATTTTTTATTTTAAAATTTCAAATAAGTATGGAAGGTTGTATTTTGATATAATATTGAAACTCAAATAATAATACCTTACAATGTTATCCCACCAAATATATGTTGTTTTTTTACTGTATATACCCAATGCATTGTACCTTATATTGTTAGTCTACCATATATCTTTTGTTTTACGAAATGAAAAATTATATTTCTAATAAAGACCATATGTTATAACATATTATATGTTATATATAACTTATTATATATAGTCTATGAGAGCTAAATGGAGAGCATCAAACTAAGGTTTCGAAAGATGTGTGTGTCCAGCACTCAGTAGCAGCAGTTACAAAAAGCATGCATAACCAGTTTGAAGCTTGAATGAAGATTGAAAATTGATGTCCTCAAAACCATAAGCAGTCATACCAATTGAATAACTCTGCAGACAAACTATATAAGCATCATTTAGCTGTCCTGAGGCTATAATGAATAGGGAGGCTGGGACAGAATGAAGGTAATACATTGCCACAAAATTCATACCATTTCCTTGGTACTATTACAATGCTAAAATAAAGATGAGTTAAATTAATTCACTTTGTCGACTAAATGAACAAGCAACTATGGCATAAAAATTTATGCAATGCGAAAATGCATGAATACTAACTCATAGGCAAGAAGAAATGTTCAATTTCTCTATGAATGAAATCTAACTAACAGAAAAGTGAAAAGGAATGAGTAAAATGGACCAAAAAATACAGAGCAGAGGACTGAACAAACCTTCTGATTAAGCTCTGGTCTTCAGAAGCACTAGAAGAAGAAGACTGTAAATTGCAGCCCCGATACCGAGGAGGAGATACTTACACTACGGATCATCAGTTTCTTCAGAAAGAAAAAATCGAGGGATCACACCAGATGAAGGTGGGTAGATGAAGTTGCCGATTGTTATGTCTATGTACAGAGGAAGATGGACAGGAGGCTAGGTTTAGAAAATCAAATTAGGGGCAAGTAACATGGTTCGATTTCAGCCGAAAACCGAGACTCATACCAAATACGAACCAACTCGGTTTACCTTGGTTAAAGTTGTTTGGGTTTCTCTGGTATGGTTCTAAGGGGTTTTGTGTGTGTTTCAATTCTTGCATGTTATCATACACACTAATATAAAGTGACTCAACCATGATAAGTTCGAGCATGCCAAAGATTCACAAGGCACGCTCAACCACTATAGCTTCAACTATGTTATTTTTGGGAATTGGAATTTTGTAGCACAATTTAAAAAAATATGTACCGTCAGTAGCCAAATGCGTAAAAATGTCCAGAAATAGCACAATCTGACTGGCAGCCAGCGATGCGCCAGCCAGATGGCGCTGCGCCACCCAGCCAGCGCAGCGCTGGCTGCCTTATCAAAATTGTGCCGTTGCAGCGCTGCGCCAGCTGGCAACAGAGCCGTTACAAAGGAGCCGTTAAGTAACGGTAGTGTTGATCTCAGGCAGCGCTGCGCTGGCTGGGTGGCGCAGCGCTACCTGGGATCAATATTACCGTTTTTTTTTTTTGGTATAAATACCCCTACCCCCCACATACCATCTTCACACCTCCTCTCATACTTTCACACCTCCTCTCATACTTTCACACCTCCTCACATACTCTCTAAGGTTTGATAGTTTGTTTGTGTTTCTCATAAATTTTTTGTTATTATTATTGTACGCTAATGACGTATTTTATTTGTAGGTTCATAGCAATTGTCCGGCGAGGAAATTTCGTTTGAAGAAGGCCTGAACCCTCCCTCAAAAGGTATCATGCTATAAATTATATGGTAATTAAATTGTGTTTTACGATTTTATATGTATTTAACATTGCTTGTGGATATGAAATTGTAGATGGATTACATGTTTGGAGAGGTGCCGGTTGGGGTACGAAGTGGTAGTCCCGAGGACCCGTCGATTTTATGGGGTGATGCTGACCGACATCGAGCGGCGGGAATTTTTGAAGCTCAGGTTGGTACATCTGAAATGTTATTTATTTTTACAAGGTATTTATGTTTGAATGTTGCATTTATTTTAATAATATTCATAATTTAATTACTTATATTGTAATATTAGGATCAAATTTGAAATGTTATATGTAAATGTTAGTTATATTTGAATGTTAATTATATTTGAATGTTAATTACATTTAAATGTTTAGGGTGCACTCAGAAATTGAGTACTAGTTATTAATTTTGTTACATCTTCTTCCCCCAACTATTAGGACCCACATATGACGCTTAAGTGTCACTTCTCTAAGAAGATCGTGAAGTACGATCCTAGGTTCGAGACATACCTTGCCCCCATAGGTCTAGATCAGTTGCGTGCCTGCCTGGATTTTACCCCTGATTCTGAGCTGATCACCGCATTGGTCGAGAGATGGCGTCCCGAGACGAGCACTTTTCACTTGTACCACGGTGAGGCAACCATAACACTCGAGGACGTGCACTTTCTCACTGGTCTGAGCATCGATGGTGTGCTTGTGGAGTCGCAGAGGCGCATTCCGACTGTGGATTCTGATCTGCAGCTTTACGTTGAGCGCCTTCTTGGGAAGAAACCATCTACCACTGACCTTTCTGCTGGCAGAGTGAAGATGACGTGGTTGCGTAACCACTTTGGCACCATCAGGGATGACGCCGATCAGGAGACTATCGAGCAGCACTGTCGAGCATACATTCTGGACTTCTTCGGCAGCTGCATCTTTGCTGATCGGTCAGGATCACACGCCTCACTCTTCTTCCTTCCACTGCTCGAGGACATGAGCCAGGTAGGCGACTACGCTTGGGGGGCTGCCGCACTTTCATGGCTATATAGGGAGCTTGGCCGGTGTGCTTTTCGCATAGAGAGCAACCCGTCCCGCGACCACGTAGGTGACATTGGAGGTTGGATGGCACTGGTTCAGGCGTGGGCCCTGGAGAGATTTACGTCCATTGCGCGTCGAGTCCACAAGAGTCGACAGATTGCACCGACGCACTCCCCCATTCCACGTATGACTAGGTTCGGGCTACGACTTCTTCTTCCATTTTCATAGTTTATTCCATCTGATCAAGTTGTATGAATGACGTGGTTCATTCTGCATTTTTTTAGCTGGTCCGAATGGTATCACGCGAAGACCAGATACATCCTTGTTGGGGGGTACCGCCAGCTGTTTGACGATGGGACTCCATTCGTGGTATTGTATTCTAACAAGAAGATCATGTTTTTTCCCTTACAGTTTAGGTTTCGTAGTTGTGTAACTTTCCACTTTGTTTCATATAGTGGTGTCCCTACTCGGCGGACCGTGAGCATTACAGTCCAGGGACTTTCCCCATCCATCGTGTCGTCGCACCACTTATCTGCTTCTTCAGCGCTATGTGGCATAGGCCTGATAGAGTGTTGCGTCAGTTTGGGATGGACCAGCCTGTCCCTACATGGGATCAGCCAGTAGGTGAGGTCATCAGTAACCTGGAGCTGACACAGCGTGGATGGCATCGTACTGATGTGGTAGCTAGATTTGCTGGATATCGAGACATGTGGTCCACTCGGGTTGACCACATCGCCTCAGGCCCGTGGCTGCGGAGCGAGGAGAGGGAGTCCTATCACTTCCACGACGAGATCAACCAGTGGTATCATGGCATCACTAGACGTACAGTTTCTCGCCGAGGAGCCGTGGACCAGTCTTTGGTACGTAGGTTCTGTCATAATTATTACAACTACTTCTAGTTACATGTTTAACCATTCTAATTATGTGTTGTAGCTTGATGGCATGGAGAGGCTATACGTGACTTCTGGCCAGTCACATATCACGCCTCAAGAGCAGCAGGAGATGCATGCTACACTGAGGTCAATGATGCATGCTTCAGGCGGGATCCATAGGACGTCTGAGTCTAGGAGGGCACCCCGGCAGGCCACCCATCCACGACATGCTGACTACCCAGTGCCTGACCCGCCAGCCGCCAGGATTCCTTCTACACGAAGAGTCCGACAACATGTAGATGTCCCCCCTGTCCCGCGATTGTGGGAGCCGACATTGCCTCAGTGGGATCCACATCACCAGCAGACCCGATACTCTGAGCACTATCCATTCGACACTAGAGGCGACGCGACTTTCGATTATATGGGGAGTCAGGACTACACCCAGCCGGAGGACTACACACAGCATCAGGATTACACACAGCACCCGGACCCGACCCAGCCATACCCCACTCCTACAGTCCCCACTGGAGGCTATACATCTTACGCCCCTCCATCCGGGTCTCAGTGGGGTGCTTCCTCATCGTACGCCGGTCCATCCGGGTCTCAGTATGTCACACCACCCGTAGTGACATATGATGCATCTTTCGATGATGATGATACTCCACCCGCCGACGGGCAGCATCGGTATGGACTGAGGCGAGAGCCTACGCAGAGGATGTGCGCTACTGGAGGCCATGAGCTGGGGGCACATTGGAGGGGACAGGGTCGGCGTAGGGGTCGAGAGGGTAGGGGCCGAGATGGTGGGGGTCGGGAGGGGAGGGGTCGTGATGGGCGGGGTCGTGAGTAGTTATAGTATCTTATGAGTATATTTTATTGTATTTTGTATTTCAGAGTACAGTGGTATTAGACGTTTGTTTTCATGGTATTCGACTTTATAATTGATCACACATTTCATCTTATAATTGATCACACATTTCATCTTATGAGTTGACAACACCCTAAAAATGGGTCATCTGTTCACATAGATAGATACCCTCTCAGTATCTGTCACTACAGAAAAACAGTACTTAGTATACAAGACGAATTCGTTAAATGCATAAATAAGATAAGTACAAAGCACCCAAACGAAGTTCACTTACGCTTGCTCTTGCGAGACCTAGAGCCATAGTTGAAGAACGACATATTCTAAGCTTGGTTACGGTTGCCTACTACAAATTCTAAGTTTAGGGCTTCAAGGGAGGTGTGTGGTGCAAAACTGCATCATAGAGGGGGGTATTTATACTAAAAATTGACGACTTAGGGGTTTTTCAGTCCCAGCCAGCGCTGCGCCACCTAGCTAGCGCAGCTCTGGCTGGGATTGAGGAAACCCTAACGGTGCTATGACGGTAATATTTTCTGACTGGCAGACAGCGCTGCGCCAGCTGGGTGGCGCTGCGCTGGATGGGTGGCGCAGCGCCATCTGGCTGGCGCAGCGCTGTCTGCCAGTCAGATTGTGCTATTTCTGGACATTTTTACGTGTTTGGCTACTGACGGTACATATTTTTTACAATTGTGCTACAAAATTCCAATTCCCGTTATTTTTTTACTAAAAAAGCTTAAACCATTAAAAAGGAGAATATGCACATTTACAACCTATATAGGGAGGTCTGCCTCGTCCGCTGAAGGAGATGGTATCTCTACAACGTTTATTAATCTGTCCCCAATTGAATTCCGCAAATGATAAGGAGGAGATAGCGGCCAAAACAAACCCTTGTGCTTGGGAGGAAATGATGGACATGTCCATTTTTTTCCTAGGTTATATATAACATATAATATGTTGAAACATATGGTATTTTTCAGAAATACAATTTTTCATTTCCTAGAAGGAAAGATATTTGGTGGACTAACAATATGAGGTACAATGATTATGATTTAGAGTATATATTATCTGCATGTAGTTAGGCATATCCATCATAAAAAATTTCAATTTGTTTCAAATGGAAGTATTGTTTTCCAGTTTTATTAGAGTATATAGTCTCCATGTAAGTTATATATAAAATTATATAACATATTATATAGTCTAAAATATATTCTTTCTTTGTTTGATTAATATTGAATATTGAATTTTTTACTGTATAATTTCTATTTTTTATTCTAAAATTTCAAATAAGTCTGTAAGGTTGTATTCTGATATAATTTTGAAACTCAAATAATAATACCCTACAGTGTTGTCCACCAAATATATGCTCTTTTTTTGTATTCATTGTACCTTATAGTGTTAGTCCATCATATATCTTTTGTTTTAGGAAATGAAAAATTGTATTTCTAATAAAGATTCCAACTCCTAGGCCCACTGCCATAAATGCTCGGCCAACTTTGTACGCGGTGAAGGTGGGCAGAAGACAGACAATGTCAAGCCCGGTGATGTAAAAAGCTGCCCCGCCGGCAAAGGGGTACTTCCTCCCGAAGTAATTAATCATGAGCCCGGCCGCGAAACTTGAATAGAACGTTATGATCTTGAAGTTATCATCGACGTAGTCGATGGACACGCTGAAACTGCGCTGAGTCATCACGTTCCCTCTAGTGACAGCCACATCTTGAAATTTAATTTGAAAAAAACAAACAAACAAAAAATTAGCAGTGAACTACAATGTGTGTTGATAATGGCTTGGGTTAATAATAAAATTAATATGGTACGTACCGTAACCGAGGAAAAGGAATGGACACGAGGCAACGAAGACAATGAGAATCGAAAAGCTGTTTATGAACATGGTCTTAGTCTTTTCTTCCCCCGCCCAACACCAATTGATTGAGGTGTTAATGAAGGTGAGGGAGAGAAAAACCATTATGTGATCAGAAGCTATGTAAACTGAAATGAAGTGAACGTGTGCCGGTGGGTGCAAATCTTGGTGAGGCATGCCTCGTCCGTTGAAGGAGGTGGCATCTCTACAACGTTTATTAATCTGTCCCCAGTTGAATTCCGCAGATGATAAGAAGGAGATTGCGGCCAAAACAAACCCTTGTGTTTAAGAGGGAATGATGGACATGTCCATTTTTTTCCTAGGTTATATATAACATATAATATGTTGAAACATATGGTCTCTTTCTGAAATACAATTTTTCATTTCTTAGAAAGAAAGATATTTGGTGGGCTAACAATATGAGGTACAATGATTATGATTTAGATTATATATTATATGCATGTAGTTAGTCATATCCATCATAAAAAATTCCAATTTGTATCAAATGGAAGTATTGTTTTCCAATTTTATTAGAGCATATAGTCTCCATGTAAGTTATATATAAAATTATATAACATATTATATAGTCTAAAATATATTCTTTGTTTGTTTGATTAATATTGAATATTGAATTTGTTATTGTATAATTTCAATATTTTATTCTAAAAATTCAAATAAGTATGGAAGGTTGTATTTTGATATAATATTGAAACTCAAATAATAATACCTTACAATGTGATCCCACCAAATATATGTTATTTTTTTTACTGTATAGATTTACCCAATCCATTGTACCTTATATTTTAGTCCACCATATATATCTTTTGTTTTACGAAATGAAAAAATGGATTTCTTATAAAGACCATATGTTATAACATATTATATGTTATATATAACTTATTATATATAGTCTATGAGAGCTAAATGGAGAGCATCAAACTAAGGTTTCGAAAGATGTGTTGTTGATGATGCTACTTTTAGTAGCTGGAGAAGGATAAGTCATTTTTGAGTATGCTGTTGACGATGGAAATTTGTTGAAATGTTATGATGATTGTACGAAGACATTCTATTTGATTATTGTACGGAGAAATGCATCTTCAGACCAAGATTATTACCAAATTTATAGTTGTTGACATTAGTATTACACTATTGACTGTAGGAGGGACAAATTACCAAATATCTCATATTTAATTATTTGTTAAATACTTATCCGATTAGAAATATTTATCAGTTCCATTATTGTTTTACTAATATTTTTTATATTTTTTTATATTATTTTATATAGTTTTATGATGTTTAAATTTCTTAGTATGATTAACGTTTTATGTGTTTAATAGAAACATGTCCGAGATCCACGTATGAATGAGTTGGATGCAGTTAGAGATCAACAAAATGAATTAGATACTCCGAGTCAGGTAAACATTATTTTGACTATGATATTTGTTCTTCTCCTTATTCTTCTTATTAACTTGTTCCACTAAAAACCGGCTTATTGATCATTTTGGTCATAACCCTTTGGGGTTTATAACAAATTGGTCATAAACCTTTGATTTGTAACCTATTGGTCATTAACCTATAAGGTTTGTAACAATTTGGTCAATCCGTTAACTCTCCATCCAAATTTTCCGTTAAGTGCTGATATTAATATGCCATGTCAGCTTTTTTCCACCTCACCCCTTGCCACGTCACCTAATCTACCACTGATGTCACCTAATTTACCACTGATTCAACCCAAGTAATCAATTCAGCCCAACCTAACTTAATCAACCCAAACCCACTACCCAATTAACCATCTAATTCCAGGTAGTATGTTCTTCTTCCCCTTCTCCTTCCATCACCTCCTCCTCCAACATCTGAACTGCAGGACACAAGCTTCCGATACAGACTATATTTCTTAAAATTATGTGTCGGTGGTGGGTATAATGGTATCCATCCTACTTCCGGTGGCCGGAACTCGGACTTTCCATGCTGACATCAAGCTTCTGATGGCCGGACCTCGACTTCTCGTAGCGGTGGAGCCAGTCTAGCATGCGGTGGCTGGAGTTCTCGATCGACGAGCTGGGGTTTTTGTGGTAGATAGAGAATAGAATCAGAATATTTTGTTTGCTGAGGATCTTTTTGGATCTGGGGGAGGAGTGAAGGTGGTGGCGCCGTCAGATTCGGATGAGATGGGGGAGGAGTGAAGGTTTCGTCGTCGGAGTAAAAGTTGTTAGAGAATTGGACAGAGTCAGGGAAGACGGTGGCGATGGTGCGATTGGCTTCCGGAGGTGGATGGATCAGATCTGTGAAAGTAGTGTACAAATCTGCGATGAGCCCCGACGATGTTGACACGAGGCTGCTCCGGGCAACGATAATCAAGATTCAAGGGGATAATCGAGCCGATCTACAACTGAGTGTACATAAATATGTAAATTGCTACCTTTCCGTGATTCATCTGCTTGATGGCATCTGATCAAGTAAACAAATACAAAGAAAACGTATAGCACTTGACAGCCAACACTCCAAGGTCAAAGCAACACAAATATATATATCCTTTTCTGCCCAATTCGTTTAAACATAGCTCTACTTCAGTTTCTCTGCACTGCATAGTATACCAGTTACTGAAGAACCTCTGAATTATGTTGATTGCTTTATGAAGAGAGGATGTATAATAATCTTCTTCTTGTCGGAGGTGGAGTCGAAGTTTGCAGCGGTGTGGCGGGGGAGGGGAGACATCGGAGAAGATGAATGGCGGGGGAGGGTTGGTAAAGGAGATGAACAGTTGGGTTGTTTATGGTTGGGTTGTTTTTGGGTTGGGTTGGTTGGTTTAGTTTGAGTTCGATTGGGTTGAATTGGTTGGTTGGGTTGAATCTAGATTCAATTAGGTGACATGGCAAGGGGTGACATGGAAAAAGTGCTGAGATGGCTTGCTGATATCAGCACTTAACGGAAAATTTGGATGAAGAGTTAACAGATTGACCAAGTTGTTATAAACCCTATAGGTTAATGACCACTAGGTTACAAATCAAAGGTTTATGACCAATTTGTTATAAACCCCAAAGGTTTATGACCAAAATGATCAATAAGCCACTAAAAAGCTAACATGAAAAAATTACCAGGAAATTTCGTTCGTTATATTGAAGAGTTTGCAGAATCCCGATCATGATGTAGCAAAAGGCTGTATTATGAGCAAACAATCAAAGACTGTTGTTTATCATAAACACACTCATTGGTGGCCACGGGTTGGGTCCTCCGCGTGCCTACCTGCATGATTTTGTATGCAGTTGGAACCCCTTATCTAGGTATAATTGACCCCTTCATCTTTGAACTGCTTGCTTGTAGGGATGTTGTGTTTTTGTGTCTGGCCTCGGGGTTTTTTTTCAGGTTGACTTTGAAAGTGATGCGGAATTGGTTTCCAATGCAATATGTATTGGTACCGTAAACTGTAAAACAAGAACAACAAGCAAGCATGCAAACAGAAGGACAATCCGAGTTGATCGACTTCACGATCTGTCCTTAAGAATTGTTATTCCCCTCTACGTCACCCAAGGTTAACGGAATCAATTCTCCCAGGATGAAACGGATACTCACATGCGTAGTGGTGATGCAAACGCAAGTGATCGGCGAACTCAACGAACGGCGCAATCACACGACTCGATTCCTTTGAAAACAATGAATGCGGAGAGCTTTTTGTGCAGAGAATAAGTTTAGAGAGGGGAAAAATTTGTAGGAGAAAGTGCAGGGACTGATATGCTATTTATAGTAAATGAAGGGGTGCCTTCTGGCAGTTGGGCAGTTGGCCAGTTTGAATCATGTCGGTTCGCGACTGAACCGATTTAAAAACCTGGTTCCGGTCAAACCAAGTCGGTCGGGTAGCAAAAGAATTGAATCAAATCAAATCTTTTGACCAAATCCGAATCCGACAACGACGGCGCGAGGGCACATCACCCTCTCGAGTCTTTTACCAACCTTAGTGGGTTTGATTTCTTATATCTAGCTCCACTTTCCCATCAATTAGCAATGTGGTATTCAACACCACTTAGCTCATTCCTTCATTCACACATCAAATTCCCAACAATCCCCCACATGAATGGAGAATACTAAGTTTTGAAAACTATGCAAAAACTGTGTGATTTGCTCACAAGAATTAGCTGCATCTGAATAAGTAGGTTTCCCTTTGAACTTTTCATAGTGAACATACATCGAGTATAATCGTCCATCGATAGATTTGATGTTGGGGATTTGATGTGTGAATGAAGGAATGAGCTAAGTGGTGTTGAATACCACATTGCTAATTGATGGGAAAGTGGAGCTAGATATAAGAAATCAAGCCCACTTAGGTTGGTAAAAGGCTTGAGATGGTGATGGGCCCTCGCGCCGTCGTCGTCGCCTCGCCTCGGCCTCGGATTCGGGTTTGGACAAAAGATTTGATTTGATTCAATTCTTTTGCTACCCGACCGTCTTGGTCTGACCGAAAGGTCATCCAGAGTTGTGGTTTGAACCCAACCCGGAACCAGGTTTTTAAACCGGTTCAGTCGCGAACCGACACGAGTCAAACCGGCCAACTGCCAGAAGGCACCCCTTCATTTACTATAAATAGCAGATTAGTCCCTGCACTTTCTCCTACAGACTTTTCCCCTCTCTGAACTTTTTCTCTGCACGAAAATTCTCTCTGCATTCATTCTTTCAAAGAAATTGAGTCGTGTGATTGCGTCGTTCGTTGAGTTCGCCGATCACCAGCGTTTGTAGCACCACTACGCTTGTGAGTATATTCGTTTTATCCTGGGAGAATTGATTCCATTAACCTTGGGTGACGTAGAGGGGAATAACAATTCTTAAGGACAGATCGTGAAGTCGATCGACTCGAATTGTCCTTCTGTTTGCATGCATGTTGTTCTTCTTGTTTTGCAGTTTACGGTTCCAATAATCTTAAGAATTGTTATTTCTGCCGTTGACTGCATGATGCATGTGGTTTTGATTTATTTGCGTTCTGTTGATATTCTTCCAGTGGCATGATTTTTTGGTTTCTTCTTCTTGTCGGCGTTCTACATTCAGTATTGATACTACTGTTTGTTTGGCGTGTATTGCATGTTATCAATTTTTGCCTATTTCTTCAGTCGTGCTGCATGGCAGTGGTTGTTTAGCGTGGATTAGCATGATATTGCTTATTTGTTTTTGTTAATGCATTGTTTTTCATGTTCAGTACGTTTGCTTGCATGAGAATTTGGTTTCTGGTTTACAGTTATTTCATTTCTTAATGCTTTGCATGATTGAGTTTTCTTTTTAACTGTTTGGTCACTTTTCTTTATTTTGTGGTCAATTCAGTTTATTGGTTTATGCTACTGACGTTTCTTCTCTTTTCTAGTTAGTAGTTTTATATTACAGGTTGTTTGGTCCTTCGGGATCGTTTTACGTTTCCTCTATACGCGGATTAACTTTCTTACAATTTATAAAGTTTCTGCGTATTACTAATTTTTTTTGTGATACATAATTGTTGGAGACTAAATCTTCGGATTTCTACTCCTACCCGAGATTAGAGTCTTCGTACTCTCTACTCACCGAGATTAGAGTCTTCGTACTCTCTACTCACCCCGAGATTAGAGTCTCCGTACTCTCTACTCACCGAGATTAGAGTCTTCGTACTCTCTACTCACCCCGAGACTAGAGTCTTCGTGACTCTCTACTCACTGAGATTGGAGTCTTTGTGACTCTCTACTCAACCCGTGGAGACTAAAATCTTTGATTTTCTACTCCGTCGAGATTACAGCTTTTCGAAGTTGTCTACTCGAACCTATTGGTATTTGTTTGTTGATTAAAACCTGTGTGGTTTTCTAGTATTAGTACATAGTACTAATAGTTGTTGGTTTGGCATGGTTAAATCAGATCGAAATAATGTTTATCAGCATTGGTTCGATGCTTAGGTCATGTGGTTTGGTGTATAAATCACATTTTGAGTATGTGGATGACTAATCAAGTACTTTCATTGGAAAAGTTAACACATCTCGATTTAGGTTCTAATAAATCTTTGTTTGTGTGTTATGACCAGTGATTGGAAGATGTCGGCAAACAGTGACCATGTCGGTCCACATATGTGGAACGATGCCGATGATGACGCTATGGAAGTCATCGACATTTCATCCGACGAGGAGATCATCTTCATAGACTCTGATGATGATGTTGATGACGAGGTCATCGAGGTTATTAACATTGACTCTGACGTGGAGGTCATTGATCTCGACCCACCCACACCAATCAGACTTCCCAACGAAGATGCTCCTATGCATTGGGAGTGGTCTCCCTTTATGGAGAACTTCGAAGCTCCTGGCGAAGGTCTGTATCGGATCTTGGTGGAGATTCTCCACCTTATGCATGGTTGGATGAAGATGATTGGTTCTTCGTGGATCCAGATGAGTTTCACGAGGGTGATGATCATGGTAATGATCAAATTGGTTCAGATGTTAATGTACCGGGGGATGATAATGAGGATCCCGATGTTTGATATATATCCTCCTTTTAGGAGTTGATATGTGTGTATATATATTAAAAATATATGTACTTTAGTTTTATGAAATTTTGTGGGTTTTTGTATTCACTTGTATAATTTCATAAAAGCTAAGTAAAATCACTTTGTTGATTAGTGATTGTGTTAACCCCTACGTAATGGTACTTTGCTTCAGAGATGATGTTTGTTCCTTTGTCTTTGTTGGGAGCACCGATAGGTCATATACTGGTGGAGAACGTATATACATGTTTCCCATATCGTAAAGTCACTCTTTATGGCATAAGGACTATGACAATAGTCGAAATGTGGGGGTATACTTGAAAATCTTATTGTTCATAGATAAGGACAATAAGTATAACCAAGGCAAGTACACATAGTGTGTATTGGCTAGCAATGTGGCGAGTTTCCCAAACCCGCGGTTCAATCATCACACAATTTCACGTGTGCATATGTGTTTATGATTGGTAGTGGGAGAAGAAGTACTGGAAGTACTTGAAAGTTTTCTAAGCTGTTTAGTTTGGAATAAATTATGGAAGTCTCGTCACATGCGTACTGTGGAACATCACGTCTCATGTATTGCATGTGTCATAGATGTGTCAATTTTTTGATGATTAATCTCTACTGTTGTTATCATTTGATCTTCTACGATCAACTTGGATAACTTCAGTAGACTTAAAAATCAATGTTGTCTTTTGTGACATGAATTCTACACCTTCTTGTGGTGGGAAAAAGTATTTCATAACTTTCATCGATGATAGTACTCGATATTGTTATGTGTACTTGCTTAATAGCAAATATGAGGCGATTGATGCTTTTAAACAATACAACTCGGAAGTTGAAAATCAACTTAAAGAGATCGAAATGATCTAAAGTGATTGAGGTGGTGAATATGAAATCCCATTTTGAGAATTGTGCCAAGAGAGTGGCATAATTCACTAGATGACGGCTTCTTATACTCCACAACAAAAATTGGAGTTGCCGAAAGGGAAAATCGCACATTAAAAGAAATGATGTGTGCGTAGCTCATTAATTATGGTCTTTCACAGAATTTGTGGGGGGAGCTAGTTTGATAGCCACCCAGATACTCAATAGGGTGCCTTCTAGCACGACACAAACCATTCCATACGAATAATGGAAAGGGCGTCAACCTAGCTTGAAATATTTTAAAGTGTGGGGGTGTCAAGCTAAAGTGAAAGTTCCTGAACCGAAACAGGTTAGGATAGGACCCAAAACTATTGATTGTATCTTTATTGGGTATACTAACACGAGTAAAGCATATCGGTTTATGGTCCACAAGTCGGATGTTCCCGACATCAATTCTAATATGATATTAGAATCAGATAATGCGGAGTTCTTTGAGAACATCTTCCCTTACAAAACTGTAAGTGAAAATGTTGGTGAGAGCTCCAAGAGACCTCGAGATACGACTATATGGATGTTGTACCTGAGGTGGAGGACACAACAATGGATGTTGTACCTCATGTAGATGACCTACGGCGTAGTTAACGTCAAAAGGTCCCTACATCTTTTGGTCCTAATTTTCTGACATTCTTGTTAGAAAATGAGCCTCAAACATATAAGGACGCGATGAGCTCTTCTAAATCTCATTATTGGAAAGAGGCGGTCAATAGTGAAATTGAGTCCATTTTGCATAACCATACGTGGGAGTTGGTAAATCTTCCTCCAGGAAACAAACCCCTTGGTTATAAATGGATATTCAAACGGAAATTGAAAGATGATGGTATTATTGACAAGTATAAAGCGAGACTAGTGGTCAAAGGTTTTAGACAAAAGAAGGTCTTGACTTTTTTGACACTTATTCACCAGTCACAAGAATTACTTCGATTCGATTGTTAATTGCTTTGACTGCTATGTATAGTCTTCAAATCCATCAAATGGATGTGAAAACTGCCTTTCTTATTGGCGACCTGGAGGAAGAGATATTGATGACGTTAGATTTACCGCGTTTATCTCGCCACATTTGAACGACATTCCCCTTATTTGACTCCGAATTGTGATGAACTTGAATGACTTTTATGAAAAATATGTTTTATCTCCCGTTAGCCCTCTTTTGGGCAATTTGATGTTGTTTCGAGTTGTTTTTGTTGAGATTTCAGGTTACCACGTTGTGGATGACTTTTCTACGAGCTCGGCACTTCAAACGGGGATCAATTTGGAGTTCAAACGGAGCGGGAATCATCAAAAGAGCTGAAGGTCATTTCCAGGGGCAAAAGTGCGCCTAATCCATGAAAAGTGTGCCGGCGCACTTTTCTGGTGCCGCCAGGCGCACTTTATTTTTGGCGTCCTGTAAATTTTCCATCGGCCACGAAAAGTGCGCCATTTTCATGGAAAAGTGCGCCGGCGCACTTTTTAAGTGCCGCCGGGCGCACTTTTTCACACGACGGATTTCGGAGAGTAAAACGGGTTTTCAAGGGAGAGACGGACAGACTTCACGGAGAGCTTCATTCTTCATTCTGATTTCGACGAACCAGACACTCTCGGAGGAGGATTTTGAAGCTTTGAAGTGACGATTAAGCGAGGAGAAGCGAGGATTAGCTCAGGAGTTTCTAGGATTCGACAGGATTAGGTTTACTCGGAGTAAGATGTCTTCTTCTCCAGTTTTCTTCTTCTTTGTTTCTGTGATTGCTTCTGCGATGATGTCGAGCTAAACTCTTCTAGTTTGTTCAGATTAGATGAAACTCTAGTGAGATTTTATATGGATGATGTCGGGTTTCTAACCAGTTAATGTTAATTGAGGTTTATTCAGGCATGTGATGAGTTTTCTTTTAAACCCTAATTTGAAGCTCTAAGAATCCGTTGATTGACCATATCGTAGGGTTTTGCTTCATCTTTGATTTGCGGTTCTGACCATGGACGTGGATCATTCTAGAGTTTAGGAGGTCGTTAGGGTTGTCGGTGTCTTGACCATAGGGCCGGTGAAACTAATCTCTTTGCATATCTTTGTGGCATTTCACTGTTCTTCATGCATTCTTGACGATTTGCGAGTTATCTTGACCATAGGAACTTGTAGGTTTGATAGGATAGTTTATCTGCGTCCTGACCATGGAGTAGAGATTACCCAAGGAAGTGTCGAGTCATCAAGTCTGATAAACTGAAATTGCATTGCATTATCCGTCTTAATCGAGCTAGAGCGGATTCGAGTCTGGACAAACGCCTTAGTTTATATTCAAATCTCCAATCTGCTTCACTTGTTTGCTTGTTCAATTTGCATTCTTCGTTTACTTAGTTCATTCTTAAGCCAATTCAAACCCGACACGAAAACCCGAATTGCTTATTCCACAGCCGTTGAGTAATAGAAAAAGAAAGACCCTAGGGAAAAACGATCTCTTTGGAGAAATCCATTGAGTTAAAACTAGTGTGCATTAATTTGCGCATCAAGTTTTTGGCGCCGTTGCCGGGGAATTTTCTTTTTCTAGGAAAGGCATTGTGCGTTTTAAGCTTTTCATTCACTCTGTTATCATCTCTTTTCTCCCTATCTATTTCATGATTTACCTGGGTAGTGCTCTTGTGTTTTGAGATGCAGGACTACAGGTTCGATAGCAACCAAGGATGGTACAACAATGGAATGCCACTTAATGATTACAACCAAGATGGAGTACATCATGGCAACCATGTATGCCAAACTGGAATGAGGAACCACCACCCTTGCCTTCTTGGCCAGAGCCACAAGCTACACACTACTACCGAGATTACGAAGAGGAATATCTACGTTCGCACCAGTACCAACAACAGGAGTCTTATACAGATTTTATGTTGAATAAGATCCTTCGACTCTGCGAGCTCCTAATGTTGTGAACGTCGAGATTGAGCAACAGTATCAACTAATGGAAGAAGATTCTCGAGAGCTGGTCGAAGAAGGAAAAGATACCGAAGCCCATGGCTTTTGTGAGCTAGAGGTATCTGATGCAGAATCCTTGACGATGGTGGTAGATGAAGATGTGGAGCTTGTCCATCTTTCGATTGAAGCTGAAGATGAGCATTTGGAGATTGAGGAGTTATCCTCATTGGTAATTCAGACAACCGAAACTGAGGTGGGCAATGATTCTGAGCGTATGTGCTCAACTGCCAGAGCAACTTGGATGACATTGGTGTGGAGCAGACTGCAACCATTGATTATAACACACCATACTATCTTTTTCCTCCTCCAGTAGGAAAATTTGAGAAGAAAAAGTCATCCGAGCAGAACCAGGATCTACTTGAGCACCACCGACTACATCTTGTTCCTTCTGGCGTGCTATTTGGCACTAAACCGCCAACCTTGAAGAAGTTGTTTGACTTCAAGGAACTTTTGAGTTGGGGTCCATAATCAGGTACCGTCTAGCTCAAAGACGTTAAAGAAAGAGCGCTTCATGGGAGGCAACCCATGTCTGGAGTCTGTTTTGAGGTTTTGAGTCAGTTATTTATTTTTGTGTCGAACTTTTGTGGTTTTTGAGTTAGTGGTGTATTCTGTACCTTGAATGCCCTGATCTTGTTGCGAGGTTCTCTCATGTTTCAGGATGTCCTTAGGTTCCGCATGACTGTCGCCGGTAAATAACTCTGAGCTCGCCTCCATCCACGACACCGATCTTCACTTTTCAGGTTCCCGGATTCCTCTACTCTCTTTTAGTCCTATGAGGACAATGTCCAAATTTAAGTGTGGGGTGAGGTGGTTGTTTGCATGTTTTGCCAAGTAATGGGCGGTGATTGTGCCTTGTTTTGTCACTCTTTCACAGCTTCCCATTCTCGGTAGCAAGTAATTTTCCACATTGCTTAATAACTTCTTGGATTGCCTACTGTCTTCTATATGGTGAGATTGATGTGATGCTTTGGCTTTAACCAAATGTGTGTGTGAGAACCTGAATTATGACCATCTCCCATTCTTCTTGCTCTTAGTAGTCTAGGAGCTTGCCCTTATCGTGTTAGTGAACAGTTGACTTGTTAATGTGTAAGACTTGGTCTGTCTGATGCTCGAATTCTCTAGTTCAAAGCCATGATCGAGTCTAGATAAGGGATCTTTTAATTTCGTGCTTTTAAATTGATGTTGATGTTCCAATCAGAGAAAATCTGGAAAAAAAAATAAAAATAAAATAAAAGAGTGGTTTGGTATTGAAGTTGTGGGTCGATTCACGAGCTGGCATACGTGCCTGCCCATTGCTGTAGTCCCAAAGGGAAGTCTCAATGTGGCATTCTTTTTCTAACCTACTCCCGATCGTGGCTGGGGTCTAGGATAACGCGGAATTCCAAAGGTTTCCGGCTGCTCCGTACCCGGTAGTATCCACACTATACCGACCATTCGAAAGTAAAAAAAAAAACAGAAAAAAGAGAAAAATGAAATGCTCTTTAATTTTGTTCTAGTCATGTTCCCTTATCTAGCAAGTGTCTGGTTGCGTCCTAGAGTAAGTGTAGCGGAAGTAAGCGTTGTCTTGCCTTTACCAAGTCAGGTTGTTCACTAGTTCGTTAAAGTCTTGTTCCTCTTTCACTCTGGCAAAAGTTTGGTTCCTAATTGTGTGGTTAGTTGGGTAATCCTCTTGTTTGGTTGAAGCACCGTATACATCTTTCTAGGAACCAAGAGGTTTTCGGTTTGCTCATTCAAGTTGGTGCATTGTTGTGGTAAAGTTCTTGTTTGAGGACAAACAAACGTTTAAGTGTGGGGTGATTTGATGACGTTAGATTTACGCGTTTATCTCGCCACATTTGAACGACATTCCCCTTATTTGACTCCGAATTGTGATGAACTTGAATGACTTTTATGAAAAATATGTTTTATCTCCCGTTAGCCCTCTTTTGGGCAATTTGATGTTGTTTCGAGTTGTTTTTGTTGAGATTTCAGGTTACCACGTTGTGGATGACTTTTCTACGAGCTCGGCACTTCAAACGGGGATCAATTTGGAGTTCAAACGGAGCGGGAATCATCAAAAGAGCTGAAGGTCATTTCCAGGGGCAAAAGTGCGCCTAAATCCATGAAAAGTGCGCCGGCGCACTTTTCTGGTGCCGCCAGGCGCACTTTATTTTTGGCGTCCTGTAAATTTTCCATCGGCCACGAAAAGTGCGCCATTTTCATGGAAAAGTGCGTCGGCGCACTTTTTAAGTGCCGCTGGGCGCACTTTTTCACAGGACGGATTTCGGAGAGTAAAACAGGGTTTTCAAGGGAGAGACGGACAGACTTCACGGAGAGACTTCATTCTTCATTCTGATTTCGACGAACCAGACACTCTCGGAGGAGGATTTTGAAGCTTTGAAGTGACGATTAAGCGAGGAGAAGCGAGGATTAGCTCAGGAGTTTCTAGGATTCGACAGGATTAGGTTTACTCGGAGTAAGATGTCTTCTTCTCCAGTTTTCTTCTTCTTTGTTTCTGTGATTGCTTCTGCGATGATGTCGAGCTAAACTCTTCTAGTTTGTTCAGATTAGATGAAACTCTAGTGAGATTTTATATGGATGATGTCGGGTTTCTAACCCGTTAATGTTAATTGAGGTTTATTCAGGCATGTGATGAGTTTTCTCTTAAACCCTAATTTGAAGCTCTAAGAATCCGTTGATTGACCATATCGTAGGGTTTTGCTTCATCTTTGATTTGCGGTTCTGACCATGGACGTGGATCATTCTAGAGTTTAGGAGGTCGTTAGGGTTGCCGGTGTCTTGACCATAGGGTCGGTGAAACTAATCTCTTTGCATATCTTTGTGGCATTTCACTGTTCTTCGTGCATTCTTGACGATTTGCGAGTTATCTTGACCATAGGAACTTGTAGGTTTGATAGGATAGTTTCTCTGCGTCCTAACCATGGAGTAGAGATTACCCAAGGAAGTGTCGAGTCATCAAGTCTGATAAACTGAAATTGCATTGCATTATCCGTCTTAATCGAGCTAGAGCGGATTCGAGTCTGGACAAACGCCTTAGTTTATATTCAAATCTCCAATCTGCTTCACTTGTTTGCTTGTTCAATTTGCATTCTTCGTTTACTTAGTTCATTCTTAAGCCAATTCAAACCCGACACGAAAACCCGAATTGCTTATTCCACAGCCGTTGAGTAATAGAAAAAGAAAGACCCTAGGGAAAAATGATCTCTTTGGAGAAATCCATTGAGTTAAAACTAGTGTGCATTAATTTGCGCATCAGATATACATGGAACAACCCGAAGGGTTTGTCGTTCCAGGACAAGAACACAAGGTGTGTCGCTTGGTCAAGTCTTTGTATGGACTTAAACAAGCTCCTAAGCAATGGCACGCGAAATTTGACGCAGTAATGTTGTCAAATGGATTCAAGATTAATGAGTGCGATAAATATGTTTACATTAAGAACACTCCTAATCATGAAGTCATTGTTTGTTTGTATGTAGATGACATGTTGTTAATGCGTAAAGACATTGTTGACATAAAGTCTACTAAACGTATGCTTTCCAAGGCATTTGATATGAAAGACTTGGGGGTGACTGATTTTATTCTAGGAATTAAAATCTATAAGACTCCTCAAGGTCTAGCTCTATCTTAGTCTCACTATATTGACAAGGTGTTTGATAAGTTCAAGTATTTGGACTTCAAGACAGTGAAGATGCCGATAGACGTGAACCTTGCTCTTGCTAAGAACAAAGGTGCAAGTGAAGCGCAAACGGATTATGCTCAAGTGTTCGGCTGTCTGATGTACATCATGAATTGTACTAGACCAGATACTGCATTAGCAATAAGTAAGTTGAGTCGCTACACGAGCAATCCGAATTCATCTCATTGGATGGCAATGAGACGTGTTTTGGGCTACTTGAAGCACACCCAAAACTTTGCTTTGCATTACACTAAGTATCCGACTGTGCTTGAAGGATATTGTGATGCGAACTGGATCACTGGTTCAACCGAAAGCAAGTCCACAAGTGGATATGTGTTTACGGTTGGTGGGGGAGCAGTATCTTGGAAATCCTCCAAGCAAACCTGTATAGCCCGTTCAACAATGGAATCTGAATTCATTGCATTGGACAAAGCTGGTGAGGAAGCTGAATGGCTTCGGAATTTCTTGGAAGATATTCCATTTTGGCCCAAGCCGTTATCACCAATAAGTATACATTGTGATAGTCAAGCGGCATTGGAAGGGCAGAAAGTGTTATGTACAATGGTAAATCTCATCACATTCGTTCGACGACATAACACGGTTAGACAACTAATCTCTAGTGGTGTTATCTCAATTGATTATGAGAAATCAAAGGATAACGTGTCGGATCCACTTACAAAAGGCCTAACTAGAGATGTAGTTGAGAAATCATCGAGGGGAATGGGATTATGGCCAAGGACATAATCAACATGACAGAAACTCTACCTAGTTGACTGGAGATCCCAAGATCTAGGTTCAAGGAGAAAACAAAGTTGTGTTTGATGGTTCGACATTGTCAAACTTTCTCAAACCTATTCTCATGATGAGACAATGTTTAACAATAAGGGTAAGCCTATAAACGCAAGGCTTTTAATGGTTTCTAAGTTTGACCTCAAGTTGGTCAAATGATGTATTTACGAATACACGTTTAGAAATCACCTATGTGAGTGTGAAGTAGAGCCGCTTCAAGGAGAACTAGCGTAGGCCAAGTTCTCTACGCACTCATGAGACCAGGCGGTGTTCAGGGCTAAAATAAACACAACAGTGAGAACCAATGAACGTTAAGGATTAGCTGTGTGACATACGTTGTCTTAGTATACACAAAAAGTCTACGGTTCAAAGATATCAACCGATGGACGAGTATACTCGATGTATGTTCACTACGAAAAGTTCAAAGGGAAACCTACTTATTCAGATGCAGCTAATTCTTGCGAGCAAATCACACAGTTTTTGCATAGTTTTCAAAACTTAGCATTCTCCATTCATGTGGGGGATTGTTGGGGATTTGATGTGTGAATGAAGGAATGAGCTAAGTGGTGTTGAATACCACATTGCTAATTGATGGGAAAGTGGATCTAGATATAAGAAATCAAGCCCACTTAGGTTGGTAAAAGGCTTGAGATGGTGATGGGCCCTCGCGCCGTCGTCGTCGCCTCGCCTCGGCCTCAGATTCGGGTTCGGTTTGGACAAAAGATTTGATTTGATTCAATTCTTTTGCTACCCGACCGTCTTGGTCTGACCGAAAGGTCATCCAGAGTTGTGGTTTGAACCCAACCCGGAACCAGGTTTTTAAACCGGTTCAGTCGCGAACCGACACGAGTCAAACCGGCCAACTGCCAGAAGGCACCCCTTCATTTACTATAAATAGCAGATCAGTCCCTGCACTTTCTCCTACATACTTTTCCCCTCTCTGAACTTTTTCTCTGCACGAAAATTCTCTCTGCATTCATTCTTTCAAAGAAATTGAGTCGTGTGATTGCGCGTTCGTTGAGTTCACCGATCACCAGCGTTTGTAGCACCACTACGCTTGTGAGTATATTCGTTTTATCCTGGGAGAATTGATTCCGTTAACCTTGGGTGACGTAGAGGGGAATAACAATTCTTAAGGACAGATCGTGAAGTCGATCGACTCAGATTGTCCTTCTGTTTGCATGCATGTTGTTCTTCTTGTTTTGCAGTTTATGGTTCCAATATTTGATATCTTTGAACCGTAGACTTTTTGTGTATACTAAGACAACGTATGTCACACAGCTAATCCTTAACCGTTCATTGGTTCTCACTGTTGTGTTCATTTTAGCCCTGAACACCGCCTGGTCTCATGAGTGCGTAGAGAACTTGGCCTACGTTAGTTCTCCTTGAAGCGGCTCTACTTCACACTCACATAGGTGATTTCTAAACGTGTATTCGTAAATACATCATTTGACCAACTTGAGGTCAAACTTAGAAACCATTAAAAGCATTGCGTTTATAGGCTTACCCTTATTGTTAAACATTGTCTCATCATAAGAATGGGTTTGAGAATTTTTGACAATGTCGAACCATCAAACAAATCTTTGTTTTCTCCTTGAACCTAGATCTTGGGATCTCCAGTCAATTAGGTAGAGTTTCTGTCATGTTGATTATGTCTTTGGCCATAATCTCATTCCCCTCGATGATTTCTCAACTACATCTCTAGTTAGGTCTTTTGTAAGTGGATCCGACACGTTATCCTTTGATTTCACATAGTCAATTGAGATAACACCACTAGAGATTAGTTGTCTAACCGTGTTATGTCGTCGACGAATGTGACGAGATTTACCATTGTACATAACACTTTCTGCCCTTCCAATCGCTGTTTGACTATCACAATTTATACTTATTGGTGATAACGGCTTGGGCCAAAATGGAATATCTTTCAAGAAATTTTGAAGCCATTCAGCTTCCTCACTAGCTTTTTCCAATGCAACGAATTCATATTCCATTGTTGAACGAGCTATGCAGGTTTGCTTGGAGGATTTCCAAGATACTGCTCCCCCACCAACCGTAAACACATATCCACTTGTGGACTTGCTTTCGGTTGAACCGGTGATCCGGTTCACATCACAATATCCTTCAAGCATAGCCAGATACTTAGTGTAATGCAAAGCAAAGTTTTGGGTGTGCTTCAAGTACCCCAAAACACGTCTCATTGCCATCCAATGAGTTGCATTCGGATTGCTCGTGTAGCGACTCAACTTACTTATTGTCAATGCAATATCTGGTGTAGTACAATTCATGATGTACATCAGACAACCTAAACTTGAGCATAATCCGTCTGCGCTTCACTTGCACCTTTGTTCTTAGCAAGAGCAAGGTTTACGTCTATCGGCGTCTTCACTGTCTTGAAATCCAAAAACTTGAACTTATCAAGCACTTTGTCAATATAGTGAGACTGAGATAGAGCTAGACCTTGAGGAGTCTTATAGATTTTAATTCCTAGAATAAAATCAGCCACCCCCCAGTCTTTCATATCAAATGCCTTTGAAAGCATACGTTTAGTAGACTTAATTTCAATAATGTCTTTACTCATTATCAACATGTCATCTACATACAAACAGACAATGACTTCATGATTAGGAGTGTCCTTAATGTAAACACATTTATCGCACTCATTAATCTTGAATCCATTTGACAACATTACTGCATCAAATTTTGCGTGTCATTGCTTAGGACCTTGTTTAAGTCCATACAAAGACTTGACCAAGCGACACAGCTTGTGTTCTTGTCCTGGAACAACAAACCCTTCGGGTTGTTCCATGTATATCTCTTCCTCCAGGTCACCGTTAAGAAAGGCGGCTTTTACATCCATTTGATGGATTTGAAGACCATACACAGCAGCCAAAGTAATTAACAATCGAATCGATGTAATTCTTGTGACTGGTGAATAAGTGTCAAAAAATTCAAGACCTTCTTTTTGTCTAAAACCTTTGACCACTAGTCTCGCTTTATACTTGTCAATAGTACCATCATCTTTCAATTTCCGTTTGAATATCCATTTATAACCAAGGGGTTTGTTTCCTGGAGGAAGATCTACCAACTCCCACGTATGGTTAGGCAAAATGGACTCAATTTCACTATTAACCGCCTCTTTCCAATAATGAGATTCAGAAGAGCTCATCGCGTCCTTATATGTTTGAAGCTCATTTTCTAACAAGAATGTCAGAAAATCAGGACCAAAAGTTGTAGGGACCCTTTGACGTTTACTCCGTCGTGGATCATCTACATGAGGTACAACATCCATTGATGTCATCCACCTCAGGTACAACATCCATAGTCGTATCTCGAGGTCTCTTGGAGCTCTCACCAACAATATGTAGCAAAGAAAGCTCAAGATCACAAGATGGGGTTATAGTCCAAGAAGTATGTCGACTCTTGACTTCTTCTCCAAGCTTCGAACTACTTTTGGTTCGTCGTTCAGCAAACAGAGTCGCCCATTTTGTGGTACGCTTGACTCTTAGATATCTACTAACAGTATTATCGATAGTCCTCACTCTCTAAGTAGATTTTAGTTAATTTACTGTTTTCTACCTTTAATTCTCTCTCCAGAGCTATCCCGTTAAAAAAAAGAGTTTACCATAAACACAACAATAATTAATACGTAATGTAAAAAAATCCGGATTTATTGAGGTTTAGAGTTGTGTGCTCACCTCAAAGCGGACAAAATGGCAATAAATATAAACATAATTCTCCCCCTACAGGCAGAAGATCCGGACCCAACCAATTTTGGTTGGACCACTTCCAACCATTTGACAGGAGGGGTATATTCGGAATTAAAAAAACCCTAATCTAATGAATCGCCCGCCGCTTCAATGAGATTTAAAAAAAACCCCTAATCTAATGAATCGGCCGCCGCTTCAACGAGAGAAGGAGAGTTTGGCCGACGACGTTGATCGGAACACTGGAAATAGAGAAGGGGACGCCGAGCTTCGTGGCCGTCGGAAGGAAGGGATGCCGGCGAGCTTCGGCCAACCAGACCGAACGGACGAAAAAGGGGGGGGGGGGGGGGGGGGGGGGGGAACACTCGCCGGAGGAGGTCGGACAGCGGCGGACGTCCCTAGAGCCCCGATAACGTCGTTCTAAAATTCTGGGTACGACGGCGGCGGCAGCCACAAGCTGACCCAAGAAGAAGAGTGGCCAAAGTACAGTAGTTGATAAGTTTGGTGACCATCCAGTGATTACAGAGAGATAAGTGATTGTTATGTTGAATATGGAAGTTAGTATATCTGGTATGGAATTGTGGGTTCAATTGCACTATTAGTCATTAAATAGTGGGGAAGAGAGATTTTGATGAGTTACGATGGTGGTGGTCATTAAAATAACAACTAGTTAACAATTTATCTCGTTGGTTAACAACTTGATAAGTTAACTAGTTAACTCGGTTGGTTAATTAGTTAACAATTTGAAAACTAGTAACTCGGTTCGTTAACTAGTTATCAGGTTAAAATCTGTTAACAAGTTATCAAACAAAAAACGTTGTTAACTAGTTACCCAATCACGATGTTGATAAAATAACTAGTTATCAAGTAAAAATTTTGTTAACTAGTTATCTAAATCATGATGTTAACTAGTTACTAATAAAATAACTAGTTAACATCATAATAACATTTAATCATTTTGATAATATTAACTAATGTTGATAACAAGTTATCACCTAAAAATGTTAACTAGTTAGATAACCTGTTAACAAAAATCTAGTTAAAATTATATGATTAGTTGTTAACTAGTTATCAGGTTAAAATCTGTTAACAAGTTATCAAACAAAAACGTTGTTAACTAGTTATCATTTAAAAATTATGTTAAGTTATCAGTTAAAAAAACACTAACAGTAAAAAAGAGGTGTTAACTAGTTATCTAAATCATAATGTTAACTAGTTAACATGTTATTTTAATGTTAACTAGTTAACTAATATTGATAACAAGTTATGACCTAAATCTGTTAACAAAAAATCTCGTTAAAATTTTGATTATTTGATTATTCTTTAACTAGTTATCAAGTTAAAATATGTTAACAAGTTATCAAACAAAAAACACTGTTAACTAGTTATCAGTTAAAAATCATGTTAACTAATTATTAGTTAAAAAATTACTATTTACTAGTTAACATAAAAAAGGTGTTAACTAGTTAACTAATTTAAAAAAATGTGTTATTCAGTTAACTAATTTTAAAAAAGGTGTTATCTAGTTATCAATAAAAAACATTGTTAACTAGTTATCAATAAAAAACCATGTTAACTAGTTATCAGGTTAACATCTGGTAACAAGTTATTGAACAAAAAACGATATTTTTGGGTTGGTTGGTTTAGTTTGAGTTCGATTGGGTTGAATTGGTTGGTTGGGTTGAATCTAGATTCAATTAGGTGACATGGCAAGGGGTGACATGGAAAAAGTGCTGAGATGGCTTGCTGATATCAGCACTTAACGGAAAATTTGGATGAAGAGTTAACAGATTGAGCAAGTTGTTATAAACCCTATAGGTTAATGACCACTAGGTTACAAATCAAAGGTTTATGACCAAAGTGTTATAAACCCCAAAGGTTTATGACCAAAATGATCAATAAGCCACTAAAAAGCTAACATGAAAAAATTACCAGGAAATTTCGTTCGTTATATTGAAGAGTTTGCAGAATCCCGATCATGATGTAGCAAAAGGCTGTATTATGAGCAAACAATCAAAACTGTTGTTTATCATAAACACACTCATTGGTGGCCACGGGTTGGGTGCTCCGCGTGCCTACCTGCATGATTTTGTATGCAGTTGGAACCCCTTATCCAGGTATAATTGACCCCTTCATCTTTGAACTGCTTGCTTGTAGGGATGTTGTGTTTTTGTGTCTGGCCTCGGGGTTTTTTTTCAGGTTGACTTTGAAAGTGATGCGGAATTGGTTTCCAATGCAATATGTATTGGTACCGTAAACTGTAAAACAAGAACAACAAGCAAGCATGCAAACAGAAGGACAATCCGAGTTGATCGACTTCACGATCTGTCCTTAAGAATTGTTATTCCCCTCTACGTCACCCAAGGTTAACGGAATCAATTCTCCCAGGATGAAACGGATATACTCACAAGCGTAGTGGTGCTACAAACGCTGGTGATCGGCGAACTCAACGAACGACGCAATCACACGACTCAATTTCTTTGAAAGAATGAATGCAGAGAGAATTTTCGTGCAGAGAAAAAGTTAGAGAGGGGGAAAGTCTGTAGGAGAAAGTGCAGGGACTGATCTGCTATTTATAGTAAATGAAGGGGTGCCTTCTGGCAGTTGGCCGGTTTGACTCGTGTCGGTTCGCGACTGAACCGGTTTAAAAACCTGGTTCCGGGTTGGGTTCAAACCACAACTCTGGATGACCTTTCGGTCAGACCAAGACGGTCGGGTAGCAAAAGAATTGAATCAAATCAAATCTTTTGTCCAAACCCGAATCCGAGGCCGAGGCGAGGCGACAACGACGGCGCGAGGGCCCATCACCATCTCAAGCCTTTTACCAACCTAAGTGGGCTTGATTTCTTATATCTAGCTCCACTTTCCCATCAATTAGCAATGTGGTATTCAACACCACTTAGCTCATTCATTCATTCACACATCAAATCCCCAACTAGTTATCATTTAAAAATTATGTTAACTAGTTATCAGTTAAAAAAACACTAACAGTAAAAAAGAGGTGTTAACTAGTTATCTAAATCATAATGTTAACTAGTTAACATGTTATTTTAATGTTAACTAGTTAACTAATATTGATAACAAGTTATCACCTAAATCTGTTAACAAAAAATCTCGTTAAAATTTTGATTATTTGATTATTCTTTAACTAGTTATCAAGTTAAAATATGTTAACAAGTTATCAAACAAAAAACACTGTTAACTAGTTATCAGTTAAAAATCATGTTAACTAATTATTAGTTAAAAAATTACTATTTACTAGTTAACATAAAAAAGGTGTTAACTAGTTAACTAATTAAAAAAATGTGTTATTCAGTTAACTAATTTTAAAAAATGTGTTATCTAGTTATCAATAAAAAACATTGTTAACTAGTTATCAATAAAAAACCATGTTAACTAGTTATCAGGTTAACATCTGGTAACAAGTTATTGAACAAAAAACGATGTTAACTAGTTATCAAACAAAAACGAATGATGATGTTAACTAGTTATTAGGTAAAAACCATGTTAACTTGTTACAGTTAAAAAAACACTGTTAACTAGTTAACAGCAAAAAAAATGTGTTAACTAGTATTTTTTTCAAGGGTAAATAATTTCAAAAAGCCTAAACTTTGCCAATATATAATAAAAAAGCTTTAAGTTTAAAAAACCCCAAATCTATCCCGAACTTAACGCCGTTAGTCCTTGTTTGTAAAATTTTAAACTTTTTGAACCAAGTGGCTAACGAAATTAATTTATAAGTTTTTTGTCTTCTAAAAATAGTAACTCAAGTTTACCCACATTGCATTTTGGTCCCTACTCAATTTCATCCATTTCAAATCCTCCCAAAGGCCTTACTGAAACCTTTAACAAATTGTGGCTGACAGAACTTGACGTTAGATCTTCCCATCTGCCGTGGAGTTTGAACTCCGGGAAGGAGTCGGTCGGATCAGCGACGTCGGTAGGGCTGGCTAATGGGACGGGCTCGGGTACCCATACCCATTAAGAAACGGGTAGTGGATACCCATTAGCCTCGAAGCTCATCCCGTATCCCGAACCCGTTCGGGTACTGGGTACCCATTAAGGATAATGGGATCGGGTCGGGATACCCACTAAACCCACTAAAACCCATTATAAAAAAAACCAACCGGCAGCCATTTCGTTAAATTCACCTGCTGCCAATTTATAGGCAAAAATGAATCAATCACCTGCTATTGAGTAATGAATCAATCACCTGCCATCGAGCCTTAGGGTAGGGATTCAGATTCCGATTTCATTTTCAGTTGCGAGAGTCGAGAGAGAGAGATGAACTTTAATTGCGAGAGAGACGAGGCTTAGGGATTCATTTCATACCTGGAATTGGAAACTGAGAAGATGAACTTCAGTCTTCAGATGCGACTTGCGAGAGAGAGACTGAGAGAGCGAGAGATTAATCGTACGTATTGGATTTCGACATTTAGCTTATTAATTATTAGTTAGGGATAATTAATTATTATTAGTTTAATAGTTCGGGCCAAACGGGCTTAATGGGTACCCACGGGTATTACTCGTTCGGGTAGTGGGTACCCACTAGCCTCGAAACTCATCCCGTAGCCCGAACCCGTTCGGGTAATGGGTACCCACTACCCATTAAGAAACGGGTCGGGCTCGCGGGTACCCACTACCCGGCGGGCCAACTTCCAGCCCTAGACGTCGGCCTCGCCGTCTCGATTCAGGCCAGTGGCGAGAGCCTCTGCAACGACGAAGGATGGATGAAGCCGCGCAGTTGGATCTGATGTCGGCGAAGGAGAAGGGAGATGAGTAAAATGGCGGCGGAGGATCTGACATCGGTGTCAATTCCAATCTCCAGAGATTACTCATCGCCATCGCCGTCGCTGACAACTTGGAAGAGGGGAAGCAGAGGAAGAGGGTTGCACTCAGTGAAGAAGCAGCACAGAACCGGGTATGAAACCCTAGGTAAAAAATTAAAATTAAAATTATTTCTAAATCGAACTGTTTGATTCTAATTCAAGCTCAGAGCTCTCTGTTTTCCAGAGTTTGAATCTTTCACTGTCTGTTCCTGGACGCAATTTCCTTGCCTTCATTCAAGACGTGAGGTATGTATTGGGTGATGATGATGTCACATTGGCTTTTGTGGACGGTGAGGGTGAAATAGTGGCGGTCGTCAGATGCAGGATATAAGGAGAAGGACTGGGATTTGGGGGTGGTCTAACGGGAAGCCCACCCGACCTTGACGTCGTGAAAGAGGTCGGAAACTTCCTCGTGGTTGTCCATGGAGAGGAGGACAGTTTTACGGCTGTCGCGGCCGAAGTCGGCCCTGAGGCGCTTGGCGGCGGAGGAGGAATGGGCAGTGAGGTAGTACTGGATGGTAGAGAAGGCTTGGCTGCGCTTGAGGAAAATGAAAAAGAAAAAGGAGAAAGAAGGGATTTGCGTGGGAGTCTACGGAGGTGTTTTCCAGGAACATCATCGGAAAGTATTTATGTGTTAAATGTTTGTGGTTTGAGCTAGCCTAAGTCCCTCTTTGAACTTATCTTGTACGATATGATCCCTCCTCCTCCATCGTTGCAGAGGATCTCGCCACTGGCCTGAATCGAGATGGTGACGCCGATGTCGTCGATCCGACCGATTCCTTCCCGAAGTTCAAACTCCACCGCCGATGGGAAGATTAACGTCAAGTTCCGTCAACCACCGTTTGTTAAGGGTTTCAATAAGGTCTTTGGGAGGATTTGAAATGGATGGAATTGAGTAGAGACCAAAATGCAATGTGGGTAAACCTGGGTTACTATTTTTAGAAGACAAAAAACTTATAAATTAATTCTGTTAGCCACTTAATGCAAAATGTTTAAAACTTTACAAACAAGGACTAACGGCGTTAAGTTCGGGATAGATTTGAGGTTTTTTAAACTTAGCATTTTTTTATTATATATTGGCAAAGTTTAGGCTTTTTGGAATTATTTACCCTTTTTTTAAAGGAAAAAAAATTAAAGAAAAATAATAATTTTTTTTTTCGCCGGAGCCTAGTCGGAGACGATGGTCGGTCGCCGGAAAGTTACAGGTCCCCAGGAAATATTATTTTTAAAATTTAAATATAAAAGATAATATTATTTATTGAATTTAAATATAAAAAATAAATTATGTGGGTAAAGTCTCAAATACCCCTAACAATCTAAACCATTAGATTGGTCAAAAAGTCAAAGGATGATCTAATAGTGGAGAAAAGGTTGGAACACTTCCAAGGTTGGAGCTAGGGCTGGCTGGTTCGGTTTCGGTTTTCGGTTTGACCGAATTGGTGGCCGAGTTCAAATCGGTTTCGGTGACCGATTAACCGAATTCACCAACTCGAAAACGGCTGCGGTTATAGGATTCAACCCATCGGTTACATACCTCTAATTCGGTCATTGACCGATTTCAAATTATTGACCGATCAGACCGAATTGAGTCGGATGCAAGCTCCTCTTCTTCTTCTTCTTCCTCCTCTCCAAAATCCAGATTCATTGTTCTTCTTCTTTCTCTTCTCTAGATCCATTCTCCTCCTTCTTCTTCCTCTTCCTCTCCATTTCCAAGCTTCTCCTCCTACTTCTTTCTCTCCAGATCCAATCTTCTTTTTCTTCTTCTTCTTCCTCCTCCTCTTCCTCTCCAGATCCAATCCAAGCTTCTCCTCCTTCCCCTTCTTCCTCTCCAATCGGCTTGGGATCTGTTCGCCTGCCGACCAAACCTCCGCCCGCCGGCCGAACCTCCGCCAGCCGACCAACCTCTGCCCGCCGACCGAACCTCCGCCCGCCGACCAATCGGCTTCTTCTTGTTCCTCCTCTTCTTCTTCTTCCACTCTATTTCCAGATCTAAATCATCTTTTTCTTCTTTTTCGATTAATATTCCTCTATTATTCCCATAAACCTTCTTTCTCTTCTCTTCCTCCTCTTCTTCTTCAAATTCTTTTATTCGATTTCTTCTTCATCTTGTTCAAACCCAGGAACCTCATCTTGTTCTTCAAACCCATTAACCCAGAAACCAAATCTCAGAACTATTCCAAATCGGTAGAAATCGGTCAACTCGGTTGACCGTGACCGATTTGAATTCAGGCACGGTCAAACCGAATTTAAATCGGTCGCGATTACGGTTCCATGTTTCGACCGAACTCGAAATCGGTGACCGACCGAATTCGGTGCGGTTTGACCGAAATGACCGAATAGCCACCCCTAGTTGGAGCTTGATCCTTTGCCCCTACAGACTACAGTCTCCACTCTCCACTCTTTCATTTCTTCTTCAAATAAAACAAAACAAAATGGCGGAAAACGAGCACGGCAGCAACGTCAGCAGCGACCCGGTGATCGTCACCGTGAATCCTCATCCTGTGAAGGGACTCGCCTCCACGCTTATCGACTTCCTCGAGAAGTTGACTGTCAAAATTGGCTACCATTCTCTGCCTCTTCATTACCTGTCCGGTAACTTTGCTCCCTCCGCCGAGTTCCCTCCGGCCAAAGACCTCCCTGTCAAAGGTTATCTTCCGGTAAGTACTTATACCGTCGAATATATGTTAATCTCACACCTTGAAACGATCATTCATGGATTTCTTTGTATATAAAATCGTACTGTTTATGTTGGTTGGATAGTTCATAGTAGCTAAGTTATGGCGATTGGAGTATTTCAATTGTGGAATTACTGTTTACGAGGTGAAATTGGGAGTTGATTCGATGTCAAGATGTTCTCAATCGTTGCTCAAGCTATACAGCTACTTTGAATTGTGTCTAGAAGTGACGAATACGTTCTTATAATTGTACTGTATCAGCAGTTGGATTGGTTAAACCTCATGTCCAGTATCTAATCGATCAGCTATATGATGGATTTCCTGTATTTATCATCCGAACTTGAATTGTTTAACTCTTGAAATTGAGCTCGTGGTTGGAATTTCACATGCACTTATATTCCTTTTTTTGGCAGGAATGCTTGAATGGGGAGTTTGTGAGGGTAGGTCCTAATCTCAAGTTTCCTCCTGTGGCTGGATATCATTGGTATGTCCTCTTCACTCTTCGCTGTATCTTCTATGGGACTGATAGCAGAATACTCATCCGTTTTTCACTCTTTTGTACCTTGTTCTTGTTTGTTTTTCCAGGTTCGATGGTGATGGGTATGTTCTTCCTCTTGTTGTTTCTTGTACAGAATGTGATATTCTGCATTTACTCGAATATGGCCTTGGTAGATACGATTTTTGAAATTTGTAGGATGATTCATGGTTTGCGTATCAAAGATGGGAAGGCGACATACGTCAGCCGTTATGTGAAGACATCTCGTCTTCAACAAGAACAGTTTTATGGAGGTCCCAAATTCGTCAAGGTAATGCTACTTGTGTTCTTGCTTTCTAACCTCGAAGAGTTAGAACGTAACTTGGTGATTTCGACTTTCTGGTTTGCAGCTTGGGGATCTCAAGGGGTTTTTTGGATTGTTCATGCTTGCAATATATTCCTTAAGATCGAAACTCAAACTGTTGGATTTGACATATGGAAGTGGGACAGGTAGATATTTCATTTTTGTTTCCCTTTATCTGGAAAGATGACTGTCTTCCTTTAGTTTAACGACATTCACTTTTATCACTAGCTACCAGTAATGCGTACCTTCAATTCGATCCCTTAACGTATGCATCGCTACAATTTAGAGTAGAGGCAAACCCAAAATTTCAACATTGTAGTTATCCGTCTGGATATAATGTTTCGAAATGACTAATCCAGTCATCTATAACAATCTTACAGCTAATACTGCTCTTGTTTATCACCACGGGAAGCTCCTAGCACTTCATGAGGGTGATAAGCCATGTAAGTCCGTCCATCCATTACCTGTTGTTTGTATCTTGCACTTGAATTATCAAATGATAAGAAATTGAAAGGATTCCATCTTCAGATGTGGTTAAAATCATGGAAGATGGGGATCTGCAGACCATGGCTTGCTGGACTATGACAAGAGGCTCAAACATTCTTTCACTGCTCACCCAAAGGTTGATCCAGACACAGGTAGCTGATTACTCAAACAGTGTACTTAATCTTATTAATATCAGCCAAACTATTTCTGACAATGTGAGATCCAATCTTTCCAGGAGAAATGTTTACCTTCGGGTATTCAATAGAGCCACCATTCGTCACGTATAGAGTCATTTCAAAGGATGGTTTCATGCATGATCCTGTACCAATAACAATTTCAGAGTCTATCATGATGCATGACTTTGCCATCACTGAGAATTATGCCATCTTTATGGACCTTCCTTTGTACTTCAGGCCAAAGGTAAAACCTACTGATCTTCTTCTTATATGTACCGTCTGAGACCGAGTTCTCCGTCAAGATTGATTCTTGGAAGTATTTTGCTGATTTGGGAAGAGAATGTGGACTGTTATTGAATGATATAAAACCAATGTGACGAATGGTGGGACGCAACGGTTTATGACGGTGGACATGTTCATCTATTTTCTTTCAGGAAATGGTGACACAAAGAAAGTTCGTTTACACTTTTGATGCAACAAAAAATGCTCGTTTCGGTGTGTTACCTCGATATGCAAAAGACGAACTTTTGATAAAGTGGTTTGAGCTTCCGAATTGCTTCATATTTCACAATGGTACATTGACAAGTTGTCTTTCCTTCGGACTTCCCTCGATATGCGGAAAGATGACCTTTTCTCGTATACCTTTGTCTTCTATGACCAGCCAACGCATGGGAGGAAGAGGATGAAGTTGTTCTGATAACTTGCCGGCTCGAAAACATAAATTTGGATATGCTTAGTGGACCTGTCAAGGAAAATATCCACAACTTTGCAAATGAACTGTAGGGCACATCGCAGGACACATTCTAATTCCTTGTTCTTTTCTGCATTTTCGTTGAAGTAATTTTCTTTTTTCATGAGCAGGTACGAAATGAGGTTCAACATGAAAACAGGAGTGGCTTCGCAGAAGAAACTTACAGCATCTGCTGTTGAATTTCCCAGGATCAATGAGATGTATACTGGAAGGTACTAGTACTAGCTAGCTAGCTTCCCTATTATTTTGTACTGTAATTTCTTGTACTCGGGGACACAATTTATCCATTTCCGCATACAGGAAACAAAGATACGTGTACGGGACCATTCTAGATAGCAACAACATTGCAACAGTGACAGGGATAGTAAAAATCGACCTCCACGGAGAACCCGAGCAGCCGGAAAAGACTAAGCTAGAAGTTGGAGGGAACATTACAGGCATATTTGAGTTTGGGAATGGTAGATTTGGTTCAGAGGCAGTATATGTTCCCAAGGGCCTGGAAGCTTCACTTCTGAGGAGGAAGATGATGGCTACTTGATATGCTTTGTGCATGATAAAAACACCGGGTAAAATTGCCCTAAATTTCTCGCCTGTGTCAATCAGAAGATTCATTCTGTAATGGAAACTGATTGCTAGTTTATGAAATTTGCAGAAAATCGTCAGCAGTTGTGATCGATGCAAAAACGATGTCTGCTGATCCAGTTGCGGTTGTTGAGTTGCCCAACAGGGTTCCGCATGGGTTTCATGCCTTGTTCGTAACAGAGGTGAGTAAGTTCGATCGACCAAATGCTAATTCGATTCAATTTCTTATGGAACAACTGTGAATAATCCAATGGTTGTAACACAGGAGCAACTTGAAGAACAGGGTCACCTGTGACGACGAGCATCAAAAGCATATCGCTACGGCGTAACAAGACTGATGTGAAGAAGTTAGTATCAAAGTTTAAGAGAGGAATTAGGGAAGTTTTATGTTTGATACATGTTTTTTCGTAAACACTGGTTTTCTAGAGCAACGAGTTTACGAGTCGCTGAATACGTATGGGCACATCACATTTTGTATCAGCACAACACTCGACACGACTGGTTTGGCTAATGTTTAGTCGCATGAACCACATGATCCGTAAATACGTATCTGGACGTCACTTTATGTTCACGAAAAATAACAGACGTTACAATTGACCTATATCTGAATCAATTGATGAACTCGGCAAGAACCCTAGATATAATAGTTCTGAAGTTGGTCACCATGAATTAACCAAACCAATTAAGGAGAAAAATCAATTGGTCTCCAAAAGTGGAAATTTTACGGGTAGTTTGCTTTTTGCATTTTGGCCAAAACCTGGTTTTGGCTGAATCCCTTGTTTTTAGTATTATTAATGCTCATGAGAATAATAATATGAGCATTTTAAATTAGGGAGATATGATTTATAACTCTGTGCTTCTTCTGGCGGGTAGCTCGCGGGGTTCTCCCAACGAGAGGGAATTGGAATTTTGTAGCACAATATAAAAAAATATGTACCATCAGTAGCCAAATGCGTAAAAATGTCCAGAAATAGCACAATCTGACTGGGAGCCAGCGCTGTGCCTGCCAGATAGCGCTGCGCCACCCAGCCAGCGCAGCGCTACCCAGCAGGCGCAGCGCTGTCTGCCTAATCAGATTAGATACCGTCAAATCTCCGTTAGGGTTTCCTCAAACCAGTCAGCAATGCGTGGCTAGGTGGCGCAGCGCTGCCTGGGACTGAAGAAACCCTAAGGCCTCAATTTTCAGTATAAATACCCCCTCTATGATGTAGTTTTGGACCACTCACCTCCCTTGCCCTAAACTTAGAATTTGAAGTAGGCAGCCGTCACCAAGCTTAGAATATGTCGTTCTTCAACTCTGGCTCTAGGTCTCGGAAGAGTAAGCGTAAGTGAAATTCGTTTGGGTGCTTTGTACTTATCTCATTTTTGCGTTTAACGAATTAATCTTGTGTACTGTTGTTCTGTAGTGACAGATACTGAGAGGGTAATGCACAAGTTGAAGAAGCCGGTGGAGAAGGACTTGTTCGTTTATGAGGCCAGTGTGGTTAACTGCTGGTGTGACTTAAGGGCGACTAGATTCGTTCGACCGAGTGATCTGGAACGCTATTTTGGCTGCCCTCGTGAAAGAGAGGTAAAAAAAGGGTTCGAATTTAATTTTATTCATTTTCCTAGTTATCAAAACCCTCTACGTTTGATTTCTGATCTGTAGGAGAAGGGGTGTGGTTATTATGAAAAACTGGAGGTGCGGGAGGCCGTGAATGCTGCTATTAAGGAGAAGGACCAAATCATTCGGGCGAAGGACGAACTACTTGTTCGAGCGAATAGGGAGAAGGATGACATCGTTGAGGAGAAGGACAACATTATTCGAGAACTGAGGGAAGAAATTTCATGGTTGCACGTTTCAATCAATAGGTTGCTCAGGGAAGGGCTTCCCCCACCACCACCCGGACCTTGTCCTTACAATTGACATCCATGTTGGGCCTAGTGTGTTTGTTATTTTCTTGTTGTTGTTGTTGTTGTTGTTGTCGTTGTTGTTGTTGTTGTCGTTGTTCGCGTGATTATAAAAGTTAATAAAATGACTGGTTTGTAGTTGCAGCCTTTCTTCATTGTGTTGTCAAATTTCATTTGTTGTTATGACATAGTTGCAGTCTTTCTCAGTTGAAGGATTGACTAATAAAAGTAACTTCATAGTACAACTACAAAACATTAGGTTACATTGAAACTGAAACATGAAATTGACAACCACACATTTGAAATACAGATTACCAAACACAAACTACCAAACCCATAATACTAAAACATTTCATAGTGCAATTAACCGTTCCTTGTAGGGTTTGGATTTCTGCTGCTTCGCCTCGCACGTCGGCACGTCCTCCTATTGTGCCCTTCTTGATGGCAGTAACTGCAGTGAGGCTCAATATCTTCAACCCAATCCATCTCGTTGCGTATGCGAGAATGTCGTGGTCGCCCCATCTCCCTGACCTTTCCTGGGTCAGGCATCAACTTAGGCCCTCCATGAGGCACCCAGTCGTCTTTCGAGCCGATAGGGAGGAAACTCCGTCCGTATATTTGTTTTACTGTTTCCAGCCTGTAATGGTCTTGGCGTAGTATAAGGGATCTTGATTGGCGGCGTTACATGCGGCCACAGCATGTGAACAAGGCATCTTCCACTGTTGGAACTTGCCGCAGGAGCAATGACCGTCTCCCTCCTCGTAGTCCAAGCGAACTTCTTACCTATTGTTTCCCTTCCCGTTGCTGCGATTTATCGCCGTCTGTATTTCGAATATCCCAGCATCGTAATCGAATTGCCTCACTGTGTGGGAAGTGGCCTTATTCACTTTTTCTACAGGCGCTTAAGACACTTCTTCGTCCAGATTTCACCGGCCGCCTGTTCTTCTCGAACCTTCTTTCGTCGATCTTCAAAATACGTTTGCAGCCTGTAGAAAGTGGATTCCACCAAAGCTGCAACAGGGAGAGCCCGAATTGACTTGAATGCCCCATTCACGCTCTCCGCCATGTTTGATGTCAATTGGTTCCATCGTGCCTCGTCGTGTTGAGCGTCTACGGCTCTTGACCAATATAATTGATCTTCAAGCGCCCATTTTTTATTTACGGAGTCGTCCCTTGCGAATCTTGTTGCCCCCTTTGTGAACTTTCTGAAGGACCGGCGTTTAGCTGCAGGTAAAAAAGAATGGATTACAAATGATATACGCTGAAATTGTTAAGTACTTGGTGGAGTGTCATGATACTGACCTAAATTCATAAGGCGGTTTTTCATTCTTGGGTTCTTGGCGGCTTTGTTGTAATTGCTTACATAGTGTCTGGCGCACCATCGCCAATGCCATCCAAATTGGATTTTCTCCATTGCACTCACGATGCCCACATGTCGGTCGAATATGACACATACTCCGCGTCTCTGTGTTACTCGTCGTTGTATGCAATCAAAGAACCATTCCCAAGTCTCCTTGCTCTCAACATCCACGATTGCGAAAGCCACAGTGAAGATGTTCTTATTACCATCGAACGAACTAGCCATGAGTAGTGTGTGCTTGTATTTTCCGGTCATGAAGGTACCGTCGACGATGAGCACAGGAGGACAATGTTTGAAACCTTCAATGGACGGGGCAAAACTCCAAAACACACGGTCGAATTGGATGATTGTATCTCCATCAACCGTTGTCCATTCTTTCGTGACGAATTCAACTTCCGTCCCATAGTTCCGATCTTGTATTGCCTTCATTAGGGTAGGTAACTCGTTGTATGATTCCTCCCAATTACCATATATCCGCTCCATGGCGCGCTGTTTGCCGTTCCATGCCTTTTTGTACGAAATTTGTCGTCCGTACATAGTATGTATCTTTGTCTGAAGAAGTTTGATACGAATATGGGGGCGTGCCTGGACAAAGGGCGTGACTGCATCGGCTATGACATCAACGTCCAGCTGGGTCGGACTGATGTTGTTCTGACTGCCCAAACACGTATGGGCCGGATTGAATTGTTTTACCGTCCACACATCGCTCTCATCTGTAGTTAGCCTTATCCTCCACGGGCATCCATTGCGTTGATATCCATGACATCGTTGCTCAAGCAACCATTTGCTAGACCGTGTCGTGCATAACATGCGGTTATTCCTGAGTGCATATTGCTTCAGATTAGTTTGAGCCACAAGCTTGCTTTCGAATTGTTGCCCAACCCCAAACCCTGGCCCATCAATGTGCCACCGTGGAACATTATGAACGTCGTACTCGTTGTTGTTTGTAGTCATTAGGTCACCGATATCGTCTGGTAAATGTGTGAAATGGCTTGGGGGGTGTATTCTCTCGGTGGTTGCGCATTCACAAAGGGTTGAGTTTCAATGTCTGGCTCAGAGACATGTGCTGCGTCCTGCTCCGAGTTGACGTCGCTTTCTGATGAGTCTCCTTCTATCTCATTTCCTAAGTGCGCTACCGTACTTTCTTGCCTGCTATCGCCACGTAATTGTGTGTGATTGCTCTGACTGCTCTGACCACTATAACAGGCACTCGCTCCATCGCCCATGAATATAGAGTCTCCCTGGCCTGGCGTCCCACGGTGGTCGAACTCAAAGTATAGCTCTGCCACTCGGTAGTCCGATTGGGTTGCCATGATGTTGTAGATAACCTCTAACTCAGTAACGTCATTAAGAATGAGTGGGTAGTGTGCCACAATTTGGTCATTCCCAAAAACTGGACATCGATACATGACAGTCCGCAACACCGCCGAAGATCCTACCCCCATCTTTCGCAAGAACACTGGACATGCCTGTTGTAGTGAAGGTTGCCTCGTCATTTTGAGGCGACATAATTTCCCCCCGCTGTAGCACACCCCACCGTGTTGGCCGTGTACTATTTCGCCATCCCATCGGAGCCAAAACGCGAAATTCATTTTCTATGGTTACAAGATATTGAGAGTTGTAGTAGGTTTCGAGTAGTTTGGAAGAGTTAGTAAGAAATTGTTTATGGACTCATGCCTCTATATAATGTAAGGAAGACAGAATTCAATTATTCTCTCTGTGTCAGTTAGTGGATGCCAGAATTGCAGAACAACTCCAACTTTTTTTCACGCGTGATGTCAATTATACGTTACAAATTATTGTGTCGTCCATAAGTGGTTGACTTAATGAGGAGCTGCAGCTTTTTTCACGTGGGTTGGCAATTATTTCTTGCAGAAATTATACCTATCTATGTGAACAGATGACCCATTTTTAGGGTGTTGTCAACTCATAAGATGAAATGTGTGATCAATTATATGTTGCATTTCTAGGGTGTTGTGAACTCATAAGATGAAATGTTGTGATCAATTATAAAGTCGAATACCATGAAACAAACGTCTACTATGAAGTACTCTGAAATACGAAATACAATGAAATATACTCATAAGATACTATAACTACTCACGACCCCTCCCATCACGACCCCTCCCCTCCCGACCCCCACCCTCTCGACCCCTACCCTCTCGACCCTGTCCCCTCCAATGTGCCCCCAGCTCATGGCCTCCAGTAGCGCACATCCTCTGCGTAGGCTCTCGCCTCAGTCCATATCGATGCTGCCCGTTGGCGGGTGGAGTATCATCATCATCGAAAGATGTCTCATATGTCACTACGGGTGGTGTGACATACTGAGACCCGGATGAACCGGCGTACGATGAGGAAGGACCCCACTGAGACCCGGATGAAGGGGCGTAAGATGTATAGCCTCCAGTGGGGACTGTAGGAGTGTGGTATGGCTGGGTCGGGTCCGGATGCTGTGTGTAATCCTGATGCTGTGTGTAGTCCTCCGGCTGGGTGTAGTCCTGACTCCCCATATAATCGAAAGTCGCGTCGCCTGTAGTGTCAAATGGATAGTGCTCAGAGTATCGGGTCTGCTGGTGATGTGGATCCCACTGAGGCAATGTCGGCTCCCACAATCGCGGGACAGGGGGGACATCTACATGCTGTCGGACTCTACGTGTAGAAGGAATCCTAGCGGCTGGCGGGTCAGGCACTGGGTAGTCAGCATGTCGTGGATGGGTGGCCTGCCGGGGTGCCCTCCTAGACTCAGACGTCCTATGGATCCCGCCTGAAGCATGCATCATTGACCTCAATGTAGCATGCATCTCCTGCTGCTCCTGAGGCGTGATATGTGACTGGCCAGTAGTCACGTATAGCCTCTCCATGCCATCAAGCTACAACACATAATTAGAATGGTTAAACATGTAACTAGAAGTAGTTGTAATAATTATGACAGAACCTACGTACCAAAGACTGGTCCACGGCTCCTCGGCGAGAAACTGTACGTCTAGTGATGCCATGATACCACTGGTTGATCTCGTCGTGGAAGTGATAGGACTCCCTCTCCTCGCTCCGCAGCCACGGGCCTGAGGCGATGTGGTCAACACGAGTGGACCACAGGTCTCGATATCCAGCAAATCTAGCTACCACATCAGTACGATGCCATCCACGCTGTGTCAGCTCCAGGTTACTGATGACCTCACCTACTGGCTGATCCCATGTAGGGACAGACTGGTCCATCCCAAACTGACGCAGCACTCTATCAGGCCTATGTCACATAGCGCTGAAGAAGCAGATAAGAGGTGCGACGACGCGATGGATGGGGAAAGTCCCTGGACTGTAATGCTCACGGTCCGCCGAGTAGGGACACCACTATATGAAACAAAGTGGAAAGTTAGACAACTACGAAACCTAAACTGTAAGGGAAAAAAACACGATCTTCTTGTTAGAATACAATACCACGAATGGAGTCCCATCATCAAACAGCTGGCGGTACCCCCCAACAAGGATGTATCTGGTCTTCGCGTGATACCATTCTTTCCACTACAAAATTGCGGAATGAACCACGTCATTCATACAACTTGATAAGATGGAATAAACCATGAAAATGGAAGAAGAAGTCGTAGCCCGAACCTAGTCATACGTGGAATGGGGGAGTGCGTCGGTGTAATCTGTCGACTCTTGTGGACTCGACGCGCAATGGACGTAAATCTCTCCAGGGCCCACGCCTGAACCAGTGCCATCCAACCTCCAATGTCACCTACGTGGTCGCGGGACGGGTTGCTCTCTATGCGGAAAGCACACCGGCCAAGCTCCCTATATAGCCATGAAAGTGCGGTAGCCCCCCAAGCGTACTCGCCTATCTGGCTCATGTCCTCGAGCAGTGGAAGGAAGAAGAGTGAGGCGTGTGATCTTGACCGATCAGCAAAGATGCAGCTGCCGAAGAAGTCCAGAATGTATGCGCGACAGTGCTGCTCGATAGTCTCCTGGTCGGCGTCATCCCTGATGGTGCCAAAGTGGTTACGCAACCACGTCATCTTCACTCTGCCAGCAGACAGGTCAGCGGTAGATGGTTTCTTCCCCAGAAGCTGCTCAACGTAAATCTGCAGATCAGAATCCACAGTCGGAATGCGCCTCTGCGACTCCACAAGCACACCATCGATGCTCAGACCAGTGAGAAAGTACATGTCCTCGAGTGTTATGGTTGCCTCACCGTGGTACAAGTGAAAAGTGCTCGTCTCGGGACGCCATCTCTCGACCAATGCGGTGATCAGCTCAGAATCAGGGGTAAAATCCAAGCAGTCACGCAACTGACCTAGACCTATGGGGGCAAGGTATGCCTCGAACCTAGGATCGTACTTCACGATCTTCTTAGAGAAGCGACAATTAAGCGTCATATGTGGGTCCTAATAGTTGGGGGAAGAAGATGTAACAAAATTAATAACTAGTACTCAATTTCTGAGTGCACCCTAAACATTTAAATGTAATTAACATTCAAATATAATTAACATTCAAATATAACTAACATTTACATATAACAAACATTTATACATAACTAACATTTCAAATTGAAGTAACATTTCAATTATTACTATATAGTAATATGAATTAGGACTTACATTATTTGTAATTATATCAATTAGTATTATAATATAAGTAACATTTACAAATAATTAGTAATCACTATTAGTAGTCAATATGTAATCTTTTAGGTTACTACTATTTACTACTTTTAATCCCCATTAGTAGTCAATTAGTTTTAGTGATTTAAATCTAAGTTTAAAATTTATTAATATTAGGTACTACTAATTATCATTAGTAGTGAATTACTAATTCTATTTAAATTTTTTAATATAATTACTATTATTTGTTACTTTTTAACTTTTTTAACGTAACTAATATTCGTTACTAATATTGGAACTAATATTCGTTACTAATTACTATTATTAGTAAATTTTTAAGGTACATAATGTTCGCTACTAATTAATATTAGTAGTCAACTAGTAGTTAATTTGTATTTGAACCTAATATTACAATATAATATTCAAATTTGCTCCTAATTCCTAATAGTACAATATAATATTATACTAATTAATACTAATTAATGTTCGCTCAAAACCGTTACTACTATTAATATTCAAATTTGATCCTAATATTACAATATAAGTAATTAAATTATGAATATTAATAAAATAAATGCAACATTCAAACATAAATACCTTGTAAAAATAAATAACATTTCAAATGTACCAACCTGAGCTTCAAAAATTCCCGCCGCTCGATGTCGGTCAGCATCACCCCATAAAATCGACGGGTCCTCGGGACTACCACTTCGTACCCCAACCGGCACCTCTCCAAACATGTAATCCATCTACAATTTAATATTCACAAGCAATGTTAAGTACATATAAAATCACACAATTCATTTGGATATAATTTGTAGCATGATACCTTTTGAGGGAGGGTTCAGGCCTTCTTCAAACGAAATTTCCGCGCGGACAATTGCTATGAACCTACAAATAAAAGACGTCATTAGCGTACAATAACAATAACAAAAAACTTATGCCAAACACAAACTATCAAAAATACCTTAGAGAGAATTGTATTTCAGAAAGTATGAGAGGAGAGGAGGTGTGAAGATGGTATGGGGGTAGGGGGTATTTATACAAAAAAAAAACGGTAATATTGATTCTAGATAGCGCTGCGCCACCCAGCCAGCGCAGCGCTGCCTAGGCTCAATATTACCGTTAAGTAACGGATAAATAGTAACGGCTCTTTTGCCACATGGCGCAGCGCTGCAACGGGTTGAATTTTATTTGGCAGCCAGCGCTGCGCTGGCTGGGTGGCGCAGCGCTATCTGGCTGGCGCAGCGCTGGCTGCCAGTCAGATTGTGCTATTTCTGGACATTTTTACGCATTTGGCTACTGACGGTACATATTTTTTTATATTGTGCTACAAAATTCCAATTCCCCCAACGAGATTGGCGTTACAGGAGCGGCATATTACTGTCCCGGCTGAATGTGGTACTTGTGGTGGTGAGATGGAGAACTCGTGACATATGTATTTAAGGTGCCCTTTCGCAAGACGGTGTTGGAAGACGGCTGGACTCTTGCCGTTGGTTGAGGACCCCGTGCAAGGGGCGGGGTCTATGCAAGAATGGATATTCGCTCTAATCAATGACTGGTAACCACGAGAGAACAGCGGAGATGGCTGCCATCATGAACGCCTTGTGGGGGGAGAGGAATAATAGAGTTTGGAGTGATAAGAAGTCGGTGCCATTTATTGTGGTTCGTGAAGGCCTGGAGGAGTTGCGGAATTGGATAAATATAAGACAGTCTATGCCTAATCCCTTGACCCCAGAGCAAGCTTGTGAGAAGTGGCATCTGCCGACCAATGGAGGAATGAAGTGCAACGTCGACGCTGCTATTTTTAGGGATGAGGGTAGGCATGGAATGGGAGCTGTGCTTAGGGATGGCCGAGGCGAGTTGATGTTCTATCGTACCCAAGTGGTGGAGGGCTGCCCGGAAGCGACGGAGAGTGAGGCTTTAGCCCTTTTGGAGGCAGTGCGGTGGGTAAGGACAATTGGTTTCGATGACGTGATTTTTGAAGTGGATTCCCTGAATGTGGCTCGTGCTGTTCGATTGGGAGAAGTGGATCACTCGGAGCTTGGGAGCTTAATTGATGCTATTAGACAGGAGCTCCTTCCTACCTGGCATGTTGCTTTTGTGCGGAGGAATAGTAACTCGGTTGCTCATGTTCTCGCTAGGCAATCGAGAAACCTTATATCGCCGACCTTTGGTGATGTTTCCCCGTTTTGGATTATTGATGCTTTGAACAATATTTGTTTCACTTGTGAGCATTAATAATATTTGATGAGATTTGAAGTAAAAAAAAAAAAAAAAAAACTCTCTTCTTAATAATAGGTCACTAGCCTTTCATATTATTATTTTTTCCTACTTCAAATTTATTAAATTTAGAATTAATAAATATAATTTAAAATAATTTTTAAACGCGATGGCGCCGAAAAAGTAAACTTCTTCATTTAACTCAGTTTAATTCATTATTGATGTATATTTTAATTTGAAACTCACTTTTTAATTTTATTTATTTTTATATTATCTAGTTTAATTTTAAATGTTTAGTTCTCATCTCAGTCATATAATATGTTAGCTAATTGGATACACTAAGTGTTAATTTAATTTCAATTATTCCATTCAAAATAATAGTTGGTTTAGAATTTACTAAAAATGATATTAAATCTATCATTATAGAAGATTATTTTTTACTAATTATACTAAATAAAAATTAAAATACAAACATATCAGCGAACGGCCGAAAAATGCTAGTAAAACATAAGAAAATAAAATATTTGACAGACAATCCTTGAGCAACTGATAAAAACATCGATCTTAGGCCTTCGGAGCTCTTCAAAGCTCACAACTTCCACCCAAATAATCCTACCAAATGGAGAAGGATCTCTAACTTTCGCACAATTGTTCACATACATACACTGATTTCAGGAGAAGGATATGTGATATGCATTCCTTAAAAAATCAATCCATTTTGGCTTGACGAGGCCTAGTTCTTGGGAGTTGTTATGACCAATGTTTGGAGACAGGTGGGTAGATAGATGGAATGCTAAATTGTTAAATCTACAAACATATATAAGCATTTTAGATTTTTTCCTATTGCCACCTAGGATTCTCCATAATTCTCCTTAGTTGTAGGAAGGTAGCCAATCATTGAATTTTATTTTAATTTATTTTAAATAAAACGTTTTATTTATTATAAAAGTGATAAATTTTAAACAATTATGGGACTCGAACTCACAACCTCAAGGATTAAAGTATCATGATTTACCAACTAACACTACAAAAAAACAGCTGTTTAGCGTCGGTTGAAACGTAGCAAAATAGCGTCGGTCGGTCAACAACCGACGCTAAGTAGTTGACTTCGCGTTTTAGCGTCGGTTGATAGTCGACCGACGCTAAAATTAGCACGGCAACCGACGCTATTAGCCGTTCAGGGTTGATTTTTTGGTCTGACCGGATGGTTGGCTCAGCGTCGGTCAGAAAAAGCAATTTAGCGACCGACGCTAAAACGCGTGAAATTAACGTCGGCTGACACGCGTTTTAGCGTCGGTAAAACCCCCCAGACGCCAGAAATCAGTATGCAACTCCTCCCCAAAACTTGAAATTCTCTCAACTCCCAAATCCTCTGAAATCCTCTGAAATTGCCAGCATTCGAGCTAGGAGCTGCTGTGACGCTGTTCTCATCACCGTGCTTCCTTGACATTTCCTCCTGTGTTTCGGGGTAAGTTATTTAATTTTTAGATTGTAATTTAAATTTTGTTTATTTTGTAGAGAATTATAATTGTATATGTTCTGATTATTAGGATTGTAGAGAATTAGAATTGTATACTTTGTGATTATTAGAATTGTAGTGAATTGAAATTGTTGTGACTCCTAGAATAGTATTGAATTGTAGATTGTAATTTAAATTTCGTTTAGTTTCTAGATTGTATGTGTCATTAGTATTGTTGTGGATTGAAATAGTTATTATGATTAGTTCTAATTGTACATGTTGTGTGGTTATTTTCTCAGTGCCCGTATCGAGTAGTGCTTTTCTCGTGGTTCTGTCTTCTGCCTTTTTGTCACTCACCCCGGTGTAAGGTATGCATTTGTTGTCTTTTTTTTTTACACGTAAACTTGTATAGTAATATGTATGTCGTCAAGATTAATCTAATTCCTAGTAATATGTATGTTTTCACTATGATCAGTTATAATTTGTTTTTATGGTTTAATGCGAGTAAAAGTATATGATTACTGTGTTATGTATTTTCTGTATGAATTATGCGGTAGTTATAATTTATATTGAAAATGAGATTAATTAGTAGAATTGTTTGTTATTTTTAATTATTTGTTAGAATATGATTAATATTAGAATTCATTGGTTGAGTTATGGTTTGTTTTTAAGTTAACTAAACTCAGTAACATATTGCTAACTACTTCATGGTAATATATAGATTATGATTAACTACTTCTTAGCATTTTACCTTAGTTAACTTATATATAGATTATGATATCCAGTACTGAGAATCTATTCCCTACACTAAATCAGGTATCTCCTAATGGATAAATCTTGGATTAACACCCAAGATTATCACCGGAGTACATGATTGGCTTAGAAAGCTTTCTGAATTTTGCTTTCTCCAACAACAACGACGGAGAGCAAATAGTCTGTCCATGTCCAAAATGTGGAAGAGCCGGAAAGAGATCGTGACACCATCTCTTTCATCTCGGAGAACTACACAAACTAATTTATAATTATATTGAAACATTAAAGCAATTGCTCCTCGACATTTAGTTGTACAAATTGAAGCACATTTCACCCTTAATGATTTACAAACTCATTGATTTTATGATACAACAAGTTTATTGTAGAAATACACTAACAAGTTAAATAAAGAGTAGAGTGAAAAAAAATGGTAATAATTCATTCGTATAGTTATTGACAAATGATGGTACTTTTGTTTAAATCGGGCTCTGTGTTGATATTTAATTAAGTGGGTACTAAAATGAAATAATTTATTTTTCTGCCACATATAATATCTTGCATTATATACTCAAACACTTTACTTATCACTCTATGTATGCATATATAGCACTAACATGTTTACACGCGTGACCTTAATGGTGAGAATACCATATGCTGAACGGTTTCGTTGCTATGAAACTTAAACCCACGACAGCAACGTCTTGGGATCGAGCATTGGTAGGGTGTCGTTTGGTTAAGTGGTTTGATGATTGATTGACGACGATGATGCATGCATCTGATCTAGACAATAATGGTGAGAATGAGACATATAAACTTGATATTGATCGAGTCATTCATATATGTTTGTAGATGTATTTGCTCACATGAATTCTTGAACACATTCAAGGTACCTGCGAGTCGTAGATTACTTACAAAATTAAAAGACATCATTTATATGCGTTAAAGACATTCAAGCTAACTAAGTTATTGATTAATTTGGTCAAGCATCAAGTTGTATAAATTAAAAATTATGAATATTTAGGAGAAATAATTTTTAGATAATATATCTATTGAGTTAGAGAAAATTGGAGAAATAAGGTTGTACCTTAATAAGGCTAATGGTAACTAAGGTCAAGAGTGTGTATAATAGTATGAGTCATGAGATCTTAAGTAACAGAGGTTATAAGTCATTTACTATTAACAAATTTAGAGTGTTAATCGAATTGAGTCAGTTTGAATTGAGCATATTTATCAAACATAAATATCATAAATGATCTTACCATAGTCAATCATTTAACAAATATATTCATAAAATGATCTTTACCATAGTCAAGTCAGTTTTAACAAACCACTTTTAAGGTCTCATTTCTCAAAATTATTATTTTTGGATAGTGTTGGTTTTTTGTAGTCTCGACTTTATTTATTTGCAAATATTTCAAGAGAATTTCAATTTTATTTTCTGTTTTCCTTGAACTTACTTTTGTTGCCAAATCAAATATTTTGTTACAATTTTTCAAGTCATATTGGTTTAGGAGACATGTGCTCATTTGAAAAATTGTTTAAGAGAAGTAATAATTTTAAAAAAATGAGTTGCGTAAATTTAAAAAATTATGAATATTTAAAAGAAGTATTTGTCAATTAATATATCTATTGAGCTAGAGAAAATTGGAGAAATAAATTGTACCTTAATAAGAGCAATGACCAGTGAGGTCACGAGTGTGTAATAGTATTAGTTATGGGAATGTAAGTAAAGCGGGTTACAAGTCATTACTATTAACAAATTCATAATATTGATCGAACCGGGGTAGGTTGGATTAGGCATATTTCATTCAACATAGATATATTCATGTAACATGATCCTTATTTTCATACTCTTCTAAGTTTTAACGGGTCAATTGAGGTTTCTTTCTCAAAATAATTTTTACATACAGTTTTGGGTTTTTAGTCTCCACTTTATCTGTTTGCAAATGTTTTGAGAGAATTTTAATTTCGTTTTATTTTTGTCTCAAACTTACTTTTGTTGGTAAATCAAATATTTTGTTATACTTTTTTTAAGTTATATTGGTTAAGAAGACATCATTAATTTAAAAAGTTTGTTTAAAAGAATTATGAACTAAAAAATTGAGTTGCATAAATTTAAAAAATAATGATATTTAAGAGAAGTATTTGTTGATTAATATATATATCGAGGTAGAGAAAATTGGAGAAATAAGATTGTATCTTAATAAGAGCAATGACCAGTGAGGACACGAGTGTGTAATAGTATTAGTCATGGGAAAGTGGGTTACAAGTCATTTACTATTAACAAATTCATAATATTGATCGATTCGAGGTAGGTTGGATTAGGCATATTTCATCAAACATAGATATATTCATGTAACATGATCCTTATTTTCATATTCTTCTAAGTTTTAACGGATCAATTGCGGTTTCATTTCTCAAAATAATTTTTATATACAGTGTTGGGTTTTTAGTCTCTTCTACTTTATTTGTTTGCAAATGTTCTAAAAGAGTTGCAATTTCATTTTTGTAATGAATCAATTTCATTTTCTTTTTTCTCGAACTTACTTTTGTTGGTAAATATTTTATTAATTTTTTAAAGTTATATTGGTTTTAAATACAATGTTCATTTGAAAAGTTTGTTTAAAAGAAGTATAAACTAAAAAATTTGAGTTGCATAAATTTAAAAAATTATGAATATTTAAGAGAGGTATTTGTCAATTAATATATGATAAATCTATTGAGCTAGAGATTTCTTTTCATGAATAATTGAGCTAGAGAAAATTGGAGAACTAAGTTTGTACTTTAGTAAGAGCAGACCAGTGAGGTCAAGAGTGTGTGATCGCAAGTAAAATGTGAGTTACAAATCATTTACAATTTAAAATTTTATAGTATTCATCGAATTGAGTCAAATTTAATTAGGCATATTCATCAAACCTAAGTATATTAAAAATTATCCTTATTTTTATATTATTCTAAGTTTTAACGGGCCAATTGAGGTTATATTCCTCAAAATATTTTTTATATTGACAGTATTGGGTTTCTTAGTCTCTACTTTATGTGTTTGCAAATGCTTCGAGAGAGATGCAATTTCATTTTCTATTTGTCCCGAACTTACTTTTGTTAATAAAAATCAAATATTTTGTTACAAATGTTTTGAAGTCATATTGGTTTAGAAGACATCAATAATTTGAAAAGTTTGTTATAATTTTTTATATTCTTTCTCCTTTGCAATGATAATAAATGGACGTATTTTATTTTAGTATGTAATTGAACTTCATTGATTTTAAAATATTCTAAAATTAATCAAAATATTATATTTAAATATTATGTGTATTTCGGTACTGTATAAAAAATTATCTAGATATTTTTATATTTTTTACTTTAAGCTATTTAACTTCTCAATTAAGTAAGACGTTAATTATTTTGAACCATTGAGCTTTAGTTTAATTTCATTCCCGATATTTCAAAATTTTAATTGGTTTATAGTTTTTGAAACATAATTTTAAATTTATCATTATACAAGATTGTTCCTCAATAACTAATTATATTAAATAAACAACCGAAATATCACATATCGGCCAACGGGCCGAAAAAATGCTAGTTACCGTAATATTTATTTACTTAAAACCTCAATTTGAAACAAAGCTGATTAAGTCATAGACAGCTATTTGTAAAAAGAGGTGGTTCTCCTGTTAGAGAATCCAAAATTAAGTGACCAACTAGACCATTTGTATTTTCATACATTATTATTTCTGCAAACTGTAAAAACCTGAGGAGCAGAAGAGCAAATACTATTTGATTAAATGAAACAAAACAAAACTTCATCTGTATTCATTCAGCGGGAAAATAACCCTAATTTCAAGCACCTAGCTTTCCCTTTGGCTTGGCTCTGCAATTCATGGCGAAGACAATCCTATGGAAAGAGAGTACTACTCCTCGTGCCTCCAGTTCTCGTCCTTTCACTACCGTCGAAGCTGCCTTGGATTCGTTTAATTCTATGATCTGCATGAATCCCAGGCCTCCCATTGCAGAATTCGGTCAGATATTTTCATCTCTTGTGAAAATGAATGCTTATGAAGCTGCTGTTTTTGTATCCAGGCAAATGCAATTGGCTGGACTGCCACAAGATATTGTTGAATTTAACATGTTGATTCGTTGCTTTTGCAAATTGAATAGCGTTGGGTTAGCTTTTTCGGTATTGGGAAAAACTTTTAAACTTGGTCTTCAACCTACCATCGTGACTTTGATTTGAATACCTTGATTGATGGGCTGTGTAAAGATGGGAAAGTTGCTCATGCTGTAAAGATTGTGGTTTTAGGACTTGAACCAAATGTTTTTACTTGTAGTTTCATCATCAATGCAATTTCGCTATGGCTCTAAGAGCCTATTCTCTTAGATTGATCTGAGAGGGTAATCGGACGGTTACAATCGAATTTGAGAAAACACATGTATCCAACGGCTGGGGGTTGTCTGGGGGTAGTGGGGGGAATATTTAATGACAATTTAAATAAATGTTATTAATAAAATTAAATGATTAGACAACTCCATTTTTCAAAATCTGTATTCCCCAATCCCCTCATCCCTCTCTCTCATCTATCTAATATTTTTTCTGATTCCCACTCTCTTTCCTCACTCTCTCTCCTCTGTTTCCTCTCCATTGCTGCAACGCAAGGAAGAAGTACGGGTTACGGGCGGTTGCGACGGGTATCAGAGGTTAACCGACGAAGGATAAGGTTAAGCGACGGTTTTGGTAACATGTAAGTCTTCTTATCTTCTCAGGCAGTTAATTTTTTTACTATAAGTACAAGCTCTTTGGTTGTTTGGTATTCTCACAAATTTTGCTAACTAGATAAACAATGGCGAAGAAGTCCGAAGGCGGACAAGCTTCCGGCGTGCAGAAGGACAAGGGGAAACAAAAAGCACGAAGCCAGTCGTCTTCTAAGCTAAAGGGTTCGGAGAACCCTAAAACACCGATGACGGCGACGACATCCAAAAAAAGGAAAGAAGAGCCTACCCGGCAGATTCAGACTCTGACTTCGATATCCCATTGGTGAGTACACGATCCATAAAACATTCGTCTTTCTTAAGACATTTGTGGTTAAGTTCTGTTACCATTATATGAACTGGTACACATGCGTTATGATTATGTTACAAGTAATTTTGAATGGAGATTTAGGTTGTTATTAACCAAACAAGCATTACCGTAACTGAACTGACATTGAACTGTTATGATAAGTAAATGTTATGAGTGTTGTACGTTTGTTGTATCTTCCTTTGATATATTATATGTTTCATGTTTCTACCAGGCACAACAACGTAAAACTGGCGCAGCTCAAGAAAAGTATTGAAGAATGCCAAGACGGTCATGCATTCAGCAGGATGTTCATTCTGCACAGTCTGGGTACCCTGTTGGTGCCTGGGAACTCCTGGAAGATATCGTTGAACTATGCAAAGTACCTGAACGAGGACTTCTCCCTCATTGGTCAGCTAAACTGGGGGAAGTACGTGGTGGACACACTTCTCATGGGTTTAAACGAATTACAGGGAAAGTTGTCCTACCCTTTTGGTGACTTCAACTTCCTTGCGGTGAGTTTTAAGGAGTTTAGTTATGCAATTGTTATGACACAAGTATGATAATGTTTCTGTTATTGTACTAGCATACAGTTTCAGAGTTTAGTTATGATCATGTTTCTGTTAATTGCATACAGTTTTGTAATTTAGTTATGCAACTGTTATGCTACTTATATCAGTGTTGTATGGGTTTCTTTGAAGCCTTAGTTACGATTATAGAAATTGATATGACGGTGTTATATACACCATATGGGATTAATATTGTTATTTTATTGTGTTTCTTGTAGATGCACTGCCTTGATATGGTGGACCTTGAGGGTCTTTCAGCTCCCACGGCTCCCACCTGTGGGTACTGGGATGATGGGCGTGTCAGCAATGATGTGCAGATGATGAAGGCTGCCAATGGTGATTGGATAAGTGGAACAAATGCCAACACGACGTGGTTGTTGCAGCCCACAAGTACGAGGAACACATGCGTGCGGAGACACGAGTGCAGAGTGATATACCCCTTTTAATGGATCAATACTTAGATCAACTGGGAAGAACAGTTTCTTACTAATCTTCTACGGAGAAGCAGCAAGAGCAACACAAATAAATAAAAGAACACATAAATTTAACGTGGTTCGGCAAAACAACGGCCTAGCATGTGTATCTTTGATGATCCCTTCAAATCAGTGTCTAGCAATCAACATTCTCATCTTCAGGGATCTTCTTGGATTTGTAGAATCCTTTAGTATCTTCAAGACTCGATCAGCAATAAGCACAACACACCATCTTCTTCCAGCCAGCTCATAGCATCTCTTCTTTCCTTAAATGGCTCATCTTTCTTTATCCTGCAATAGTTAATTAACAGAAGAAAGCACAAAAGAGCAGTGTGTAATTTCTGACTAAAATGAGGAACCAACACAGAGGTCCATGGCGCGCTCAGATGCAAGGAAAAAGACGCGTGCAGCAAGGAAGAAGAACAATAAAGCGTGATATGATTTATTTATTAGTGTGTTAGTGATATGGTACATTTCGGTGTTCCTTAGTTTCTGAAACAGATCACCATGACTGGTTTGTAAGACGATGTTTGTGTTATTTATGGTATGGTAATAGACTGGTATTTATGAAACTTTTATGCTAAGGTACATTTATGCTATTTATGCTATGATAATAGACTGGTAATAACAAGTTCATAACAGACCCGTAATGGATTCATAACAAAAGCATAACAGACTCGTAATGGAGTCATAACAAAAGCATAACAAACCCGTAATGGAGTCATAACAAAAGCATATTTATGCTATGATGCAAATGTAGACTCATACACAGCACAGAGTACAGACCCCAATACTTCATAACACTAGACAAAACATAATTGAGTCATAACAAAAGCATAACATAGTCATAATAATAGAAACATAATAGTCATAATAGTAGAGTCATAACGGAGGAATAAGAAAAGCATAACGGAGACAGAGACGACACATAACAGGATAATAGAATGCTAGAATGCTCGATGACCACACTACGCATACAAGTCAGCCTTAGCTTCTGCGAGCTGGAACCTCGAGTCTCGATTTGTTTCTGCATATCTTCGATGCTTTCTTTGAGTTCCATGTTTTTTAGGACCATTAGCATTATGCATTTCATTCTCTTCGTCAAGCACAATGGGTTCCTTTTCATTCTCTTCGTCGATCACAATGTGTTCCCTTTCATTCTCATTCTCTTCGTCAAGCACAATAGGTTCCCTTGCATGGCCCCCATGGTCTTCATAGCTCGTATTTCCACATTCCACACCTTCCTCGTAAGAACAGTCAATCACAATAACCATTTCGGATCAAATATGTTTGTTATGATGGAATTACAACGAAGAAGAGGGAGCTGCAGCAAGGAGCTATGAAGCTCCTTCCATGGCTGAAGAAAGAGAAAAAAGAAGAGAAAGGATTGCAGACAGGAAAGAGAATGAGGATGGAAGAAAGAAAAGGTCTTTCTTGGCTGCAAGTTGCAAGCTGTGACTGACATGACATCTGTAATCTGTCAGCCTTTATATGACCATTATGCCCTTCCCACTGTTCAGTTTCCATATGACCGCAGGATTCATTCAGTCACGATCCAACGGCCACGCGTATCTCAGATCGATCTGAGAGGAGGGCCTCTCAAATTGATAGCCGGACTGTCATCAATGGGCTATGCAAGAAAGGTGAAATGAGTGCTGCTCTTAAATTGTTTGAGAAAATGGAAGATATAGGTGTTTATCCTGATTTGATTACTTACAGTATCATAATGGATAGCCTTTGTAAGAATGGGTTGGTATCTAAAGCCTTAGATGTGTGTTTCCAAGATGAAGGATAGAAAGTGTCCACCCGATGTTGTTAGTTACAATTGTTTAATTCATGGTCTATGTGTTTCAAGTCGGAGGAAAGAAGCAATTACATTGTTGGATGAAATGTCTGAAAAGAATGTCATTCCTAATGTAGTCACCTTTAATATTCCGATTGATTATTTTTGCAAAGATGGAATGGTTCACGAGGCTAAAGCTTTAGTTAAAGTGATGATACAGAAAGGACTGCAACCAAATATCACCACTTATAATGAATTTGACAATGCTAATAGATTATTTAGTTATTTGGTGAGTAAGGGATGCAAGCCTGACGTTTATACTTATAGTATCATGATAAACAGATACTGTAAGAGTCAAAGGTTGGGTGAAGCCAAACAATTATTAAATGATATGGGAAAAAAAGGGATACCTCCAGACACTATTACCTATAATACTTTGTTCGATGGGTTTTGCCGAGAAGGGAGGTTTAAAGATGCACAAGCACTTCTCAAGGAAATGTGCAATCAAGGTCAGCTTCCCGATGTCGTGACATATGTTAGTTTGCTAAGTAGCTTGTGCAAAATAGGTAATATTGATGAGGCATTAGCTCTATTTCGAGAAATGGAAGGTAGTTGGTTGAAGCCTAATGTTGCCATCTACAATATTCTTATTGATGGTTTGTGGAAATTAGGGAGGGTTAAGGAAGCAAGAGATATGTTTACTAGGCTCTCTGGAGATGAGAGCTTACATCCTAATGTTCGGACATATAACATAGTAATTGATGGACTTTGCAGACATAGTTTGGTAGATGAAGCGTATGATTTGTTCAGAAAAATGGAGAGGAATATTTGTTTGCCGATAATTGCTCTTATAACGTGATCATCCATGGATTTCTTCGGCACAAAGATCCACTTGAAGCAATAAGCCTAATTCATGAGATGGTGTCTAAAGGTTTCATAGGCGATGCTGTTGAGAATTTAGTAACTAAAGAGCACACTTTAATAACTTGAATGACTTATATTACAATAACTCTCACTTTCACAAGATAGCCACTAAACTCTCTATCCTCACACTTTGATCACTCCCACTCCACACTCTTAACCTCACGCCACTCTCTCTTAATTCTTACTCTCTTTTGCTTCTCACTTTGCTTTGCATTTCACTTTGCTTTGCATTTCACTTTGCCACTCCTACTTCTTCACCTATTTATACTACTCCTTAATTAATAAAATATTACACTACGTGAAAAAAGGATTTTAGTCACGGTTATTTTGTCACGGTTTTTGAAACTGTGACAAATTAGTCACGGTTTTCTGAAACCGTGACTAATTTGTCACGGTTCTTATGAAACCGTGACTAAATTAGTCACGGTTTTGGGAACCGTGACTAAATTAGTCACGGTTTCATGGAACCGTGACTAACTTGTCACGGTTTTGGAACCGTGACTAACTGGTCACGGTTTCTTATGAAACCGTGACTAATTTTTCCAGCCAGGCAATCCGTGCCATTTATTACTTTCCTTCTTCTTCTTCTTCTTTCCTTCTTCTTCTTCTTTCCATTCAATCAGCCGCCCTCTACCTTCTTCTTCCTCTGCCTTCTTCTTCTTCTCTTCATCTACTAATCTCCAGCCACACCACTTCCTCTCCCTTCTTCTTCTTATTCCCTTCAATCAGCCACATCTCCCATGAAACACAACCTGGGATCTGGAGCTCGGCGGCGGTGTTGGAGCTCGGCGGCGGTGGGTTGGAGCTGCAGCGGCGGTGTTGGAGCTCGCGGAGCGGGGATCTGGAGCTCGGCGACGGCGAGGATCTGGAGCTCGGCGGCGCGGGTCTGGAGCTCGACGGCGGTTGGAGCTGCGTGGCGGGGGGTCTGGAGCTCGGCGGCGGTGGTGTTGGAGCTCCGCGGGGCGGTGTTGGTGCTCGGCGGCGGCGGGATCTGGAGCTCGCGGCGGCGGTGATGGAATTCGAAGGCGGCGGCGGTGGCGACGGTGAAATTGAAGGCGGCGGCGGCGGTTGCAATAAATAAATAAATTGTCATTTTTCAATTTTTTATTACTTAAAATTGTAATTATGTTATTTTTTACACAATTAATAAATTCAGTGACTGGTTTGCAATTAATTGGGATATCTTGTTAACATTCTAAAATCATGGATCATTTTGCATTTCGGAAGAAGTTGAGGGTCTGGACCTGTAATTCATGAAATTAACTAATGGGTCACTGAAAATTTCAATAGAACAATTTGGTCACCTGATTTGTCACGGTTTTAAAAGAAACCGTGACTAAAATGGACATTTTTCGTCACGGTTTTTAGTGAAACCGTGACTAAATTTGTCACGGTTTTTGATGAAACCGTGACTAAATTTAGTCACGGTTTTACATAAAAACCGTGACTAATATTAGTCACGGTTTCACTAAAAACCGTGACAAAAAAATTAGTCACGGTTTCATTAAAAACCGTGACAAAAAATGATCGATTTAGTCACGGTTTATAAAACCGTGACTAATTTTTTTTGTCACGGTAAAAACCGTGACTAAAGGCCAAAAAAACCGTGACTAATGTTAGGTTTTCTTGTAGTGTTACAAGATATTTCTCTAGACTATTCTAGCAAACTTAACATATGGTCACTAAATTTTTATTTTGTTTAACCTATCACATCATTTTGACTAAGTGGCAATTGGAGGCTTGTGGAGTTCTCTAGAGAATTGGAGTTGATTCCAACACTCCCCCTCAACGACAAGTCTCTAGAGTTTCGGGTTTTTCGATCATACCAACTCGCTTCTTAAGATCTTGTAATCTTGGTCCGTTAACTCCTTTAGTGAACATGTCTGCTAGTTGATCCTCCGTGTTGATGTACTTCATGTCAATATATCCTTGTAACACCTTTTCTCTAACGAAGTGGTATTGTACCTCCACATGCTTAGTCCTTGCATGAAACACTGGATTGTCCACGAGTCGTAGTGCTGACTGATTATCACATAGTAGTGAAACTGAGTAGTTGACTTGTTGTCCCAAGTCCTTCAAGAGTTGTATCAGCCATACACACTCTTGCGTCGCCATTGCAGATGCTTTGTATTCTGCCTCGGTAGTCGATAGTGCAACTGTAGGCTGCCTCTTACTGCACCACGAGATTGGTCCTGATCCAAGGTTGAACACATATCCCGTGGTTGATCTCCTTGTATCAAGGTCACCAGCATAGTCAGCATCACAATACCCTGATAACTCTGTATTTCCTCCTTTCTTGTATAAGATACCATGATTAATTGTACCTTTCACGTATCGAAGAATTCTCTTTGCAGCTTCCAGATGCGGCTTCTTTGGATTCTGCATGAACCGACTTACCAAGCCTACTACGTACGAAAGATCTGGCCTTGTCAATGTGAGATAGATGAGGCTGCCGACTAGCTGCCGATATGTTGTCATATCCTCCAAGTCTTTTCCTTCTGTTGATCTTAGCTTGACACTGGCATCAACGGGAGCAGATACTGGTTTGCACTCCAGCATCCCAAACTTCTCCAAGAGATCCTTACTATACTTGTGTTGACACAAGAATAGTCCTTCTTTAGTTTTCTCCACTTCAAGTCCAAGAAAGTGTCGTAGCTCTCCAAGCTCCTTCATCTTGAAACGTAATGAGAGATTTTGCCTTGATCTGAGTTACCTCGACTTCATCATCCCCAGTTATGATGAGGTCATCCACGTACACCAGCACAACTGCTATCCTTTCTTCTTGATTCTTCACGAACAAGCTGGAATCTGACGGTGCTAGGTTGTAGCCATTTTGGATGAGAAACTCCGCAATCTTACCATACCATGCTCTTGGTGCTTGTTTGAGTCCATAGAGCGCCTTCTTTAGCTTACACACGTACTCTGGATGATGTCCACTTTTGAATCCTTGTGGCTGCTCCATGTAGATTTGTCGATCTAGCTCTCCGTGTAGAAATGCGTTTTTAACATCCATCTGCCAGAGCTTCCATCCCTTGCTTGCCGACAGCGCAAGTAGAACCCGTACTATAGTAATTTTGGCTACTGGACTGAAAGTTTCATCATAGTCGATTCCATACTGTTGTGAGAATCCTCGAGCTACTAGGCGAGCTTTGTACCTCTCAATTGAACCATCAGGACGAGTCTTCACTTTGTATACCCACTTGCACGAAATGGGTTTTACTCCTTCAGGCTTCGGCACCAGATCCCAGGTCTCATTTTGATCTAGAGCATCAATCTCCTCTTTCGTCGCTTTAAGCCATTCCTTCTTCAATGATGCTTCCTCAAATGTGTTTGGCTCGTTGATTATTACTTCCTCGATTAGTGCTGCATTAGCATATTTGGGATTTGCCCTTCTTTGCCTTCTAGATCTTCTAAGTTCTGGTAGGTCTTCAGCTTCTTGGGTTTCAGATTCTTCGAGTTGGCTTGGTCGTTGCTCTTCTCGAACTTCTTGAGACACTGTAGTCCTCCATGGAGATTTTTCCTTTGCCACTATCTCATCTCGAGCTCCATGTGTCTCTTGACTTGCCTCGTGTTTTGTAGAAGCCTCTTCTTGTTCTTCTTCGATTTTAATATTTTTCTCCAACTTCTCTTGAACTCGTTCCTTTATCTCTTCTGACTCAGGCTCGATCGTTGCTTGTGGTGACCAATATGATGTCATCTCGTCAAACACCACGTTTCTTGAAACATGGCACTTTCCTGTCTCTGGATCACAACACCTCCAGCCTTTTCGTTGTTCGTCATAGCCCACAAAGATACATCTGATTGCCTTTTTGTCAAACTTGCTTCTAAGCTGATCAGGAACAAAGACATAGCATACGCACCCGAATACTCGAAAGTGACTGACTGTAGGCTTGACCTTCCAGAGTTTCTCAAACGGCGAGATGAATTCCAACTTTGGTTGCGGTAACCGATTTATTATGTGTACCACGGTCTTCATGCACTCTGCCCAGTACTTCGCCGGTACATTCTTCGCATGTAGCATGCTCCGACATATCTCCGCAAGGTGACGATTCTTTCGTTCTGCTACTCCATTTTGTTGAGGTGTTCGTGGACATGTCAATTGTCGACGAATCCCCAACTCCTTCAAATAGCTGCAGAATTCATGTGAAGTATATTCACCTCCATTGTCCGTACGAAGACATTGAACCTTTTATCCAGCTTCACTTTCAGCTTTCTCCTTGAATAGCTTAAACTTCTCTAATGCTTCAGACTTCTCCTTCATGAAATCCAACCAGACATACCTTGAGTAATCGTCGATGAAGGTGATCACGTATTTGAACCCGCTCATAGAACCTTGTCTTATTGGGCCAAACACGTCAGAGTGGATCAGTTCCAACGGAACTTTGGCTCTAAACTTGGAGTCTTCGTAAGGTAGCTGATGTGCTTTCCCATATTGGCATCCTGGACACACCATGTCTTCACGGACTTCTAGTTGAGGAAGGCCTCTCAACGCAAACTTGTTCATCATTAATTTTAACTTGTGGTAGCTCACATGTCCTAGTCGCGCGTGCCACAAGTCTGCCGTCTCGTTCCTCCTAGCTCGGTCCACGTAGGCTGACTCCATTGACATCACATACATTGCTTCTCGCTTGACTCCTTCCATGAACGGCGTGCCTATGACCTTCAACTCCTTGTAAACGTTCACGTCATTAGGGCCAAAAAGTACGTAGTTACCTGGCTCAGTTAATTGGGTGATTGATATCAGGTTCTTCTTTATCCCAGGCACATGGTAGACTTCGTCAAGCTGCATCGCCCTTGGATTGGAGTCGAGAGCTATTTTTGTTTTGCCGACGTGTGCAATTGATAACCTTGCATTGTTGGCGGTAACTACGACTCGGCGTCCCTTGTACTTGGATGTGTTTGTCAGCTTCTCCTTGTCTCCCGTCATATGATTTGAACACCCTGAGTCGAAAATCCAGTTTCTCTTGTAGTCAATAGCTTGTGGACGAGACACTTCTAAAGCGATTTCTTCAGCTTCATCTTTCTTGGTATTCACTTCCTGCTTCTCGATTTGTGGTTCTTCGCCAACCGGTTCGACCATGGTGAATGAGCACTCCATGTCCCAATCATCTTCAAGGTTTGGTTCATCCCTTTGACGGCTTGACGTCGCAACATTTCCTTCAAGTTTCTTCCGATGCCAACAATCACGTGCAAAGTGACCTTTCTTTCCACAGTTGTAGCATTGGTTGTTGCGGCGCTCTTGTAAGTTTTCATCGCCACGTGTTGAGCGTTGAGGTCCCCTTTGTTGCCTGCTTCTCCCTGGTCTTCTCCGCCAGTCTTGTTTCTCGCCTTCTCTTGGCCTTGTCGCCTTTCGTTGTCCACTGCCGGCTTTCTTGCTAAAGAGCACTTCTTCATCTTTCATGGTGACTTTAGATAATTGTTTATCTAAAGCCTCTTGATCCGCCAATGTATTCTCCAACTCTTCCAAGGTCGGCTCTTTAGCCCATCCACGGATTGCCGTAACGAGTCCATTAAACTCAGGACGTAACCCATGGACTATAATTCGTTTGATCCTTGTCTCACTGATGGGATTTTCTGGATCCATCTTTGAGATTTCTTCACATAAGGATTTTACCTTTGTGAAATAATCACTTACTGTCATTTCTCGTTGTGAGATTGACAGAAGTTCATTCTCAAGCATTTGTAGTTTCGCATCATTCGTGCGAGCAAATACTTCAGCTAACGACCTCCACGCCTCTGCAGGTGTCTTAGCTTTCTTGATTCGTGGCAACAACGAATCATCAACGGCGGCAGATAGCACATAGAATTCCTTCCCGACTTTGACATTCCATTTTCGCAGGCCTTCGACATCGGTGGGTGGTGTGGTTTGACTTCCGGCAACAATGTCCCATAAGTCTTGTCCGCGCAGGTAGAACTCCATACGAGTGCTCCACGGGTTGTAGTTGTTGTTGTTGAGCCTCTCAATGCTACTAAATGAAGTAGCCATATCCGCCATAGTGATTTGGTGATAACTCCTGATCAACCAAATAAGCTTGATCCCTGATCAAATAGCTCCGCAGTCCCGGACTACGCACTAGCGGCACCTCCACGTATTTTGGTTTTAAACCAAAAGACTCGTATGTCGGTCCCAGACCGGCCACTCGTGCAACAACGTATAACCAATTCCCAAGTGAAAACTTTTCTGAGTGTGGAAGATCAGACTAGCTGCAACCACAGAGCATAACTCAGCATAACCTTGGCTCATGATACCAACGTTGAGAATTGAGTGACAAAGCAGCCACGTTATAATAACTTGAATGACTTACATTACAATAACTCTCACTTTCAACAATGCCACTAAACTCTCTATCCTCACACTTTGATCACTCCCACTCCACACTCATTACCCTCACGCCACTCTCCTCTCCTTAAATTCTTACTCTCTTTTGCTTCCTCCCACTTTGCTTAGCATTTCACTTTGCTTTGGGCATTTCACTTTGCCACTCCTATCGTTCTTCACCTATTTCATACTACTCCTTAATTAATAAAATATTACAAGATATTGTCTCCCAGACTATTCTAGCAAACTATAACAATTAGGAAAATTTTCTATGTGGAAGATTCTGACTAGCAAGAATAGCTACTCAGAGATTGTTGATTCCAATAGTATGCAAACCACACTATACTTGCTTGGTAAAAATTGTTGCCTAAAAACCAGTTGGAATCATCCCACTTCTTAGAAAGCCTGATAGGTGATTCTGGCATGGTTAGTGAAAAGATTTAAGAGTACAAACATCAGAGGATTAGGCATGTTGGTGAAAAGTTATTTGAATCATGCCAGTTGTGGAAAATATTTCTCAAGATGTTAATGCTGAAGTTGCTAAAGATATCCAAAAAATGATGTATGGATATGATGAATGCATAGAGTTAATTAAGGTATGAACTCTGATTAATTCTGTGTTATCTGCTCGTTCTTTCTTACCGATTTTTTAGGAAGAATGAATGATTCTCATTTTTCGATCATTTCTTTGTTGCTTGTAGTTAGGATCGTATATTTGCTATGGTCGGTTTCTTGCTGTTTTTTTGGAAGAAACAATCAGTTCTAATGTGCCATATGCCATGGATTGACCATGGGCATGGAGCTGTGAATTCTTTTTATGTGATGCAGGAGTTTTGGAAAGCTTAATGTGTAATTTGAGTGCCCTTATTTGTCTCAAGTAATTGCTTATGTGTTTGGTAGCTGGTTGTGTTCTCTGGTCTACAGACGGCTGCTAGTAATATCTTAATTTCGTTCTCTTTAGTCTTTACGAGCCATTTTGCTTTGCTTTTCTAGGAATACTAAACTCTTCAATTATATGATGTTACTTCCATTCTTTGAGCTATTAGGTTTGATCTTCACACACTTGTCCATATACGCACTGATTTTGAACTTCCACATATTTAGGCAGCCGCTAGCTCGATGGCTGTGATGCATTAGACTACACATGCCTTGTTCAATATGTGTGGCTTTCATTGTGTTATTAGTGTTAATTCCCTTCTTTGAGCTATTAGATTTGAGCTTCACACACTTGTTCACATACATACACTGATTGCAGGAGAAGGATCTGTGATCTGTGATGGCTTGACGAGGCGTGGTTCTCGGGAGCTGATGATTTTCTCTTTCCAGAATTCAGACCCAGCTTCCTTATTCAGACACCATTGTCATACATCCAGCTCAGGGCATTCTATCTGTCCTTTTTTTGACAGCTCTGATTGATTCCCTCAACGACTAATTGGGGCGGAAGTACGATAATAAGGGATATGTTACTCCGGATGAATTATCGAACAATATGACAGATGAAGCGGACGATGAAAGATGGTTCAAGATGTTCGTACTATACATCATTGGTTGCTTGTTCAAGCTAGTCTCCAACCAGAACATATGCTCGTATCATTGGTTGCTTTTTTCTGGACATTTTGAAAGTAGAATCTTAAATTCTAGACAACTCATGAATTCAAATTTACAAAATATTGTGGAAACTTTTAGTTGGGATTTAATTGAACACTAAACAATCTCTTATACCAACATAGTATTTATAATCACAAGATAATCTAGAATCACGACATTTTAAATTCTGGATTCGTAAGAATCAAAATCACAAGAATCATAACTTTCAAACGAATCCTCAGTGAATTTTCATTTTTTTTTTCTCAGATAAGGGCATGATTTTGATTTTGGTTATTCCATGACTACTTAATTTCTGTTTCATTTTTCTTACAGAGAGACTATGAGGAATTCAAGGTTAGGATAAATGGCTTAGGTCAAGCTCTGTTAACCTATTAGCAGCAAATCTGATCAGCTGTGTCTGTGTGTCACTGTGCTTCCTACATGATCCGAGAAGTGAACTCCGAGTCGAGTTAATATCGTTTTGACCCCGACCATGTGATTCGCACACGTGGACAAAATGTTCAAGGACATTCTTAACTAAGAAAGAGCTGGAATAAGCATTCAGGTAAAGATATGAGGTTCATGATGGTGTAAGTAGTTTTTGCGGAAGTAATATGGTAAAAGTGTTAATTTTATTGAGTCCTTACACTACAAATTCACTATTCAAACCTCTTTTACCAAACAATGGTTAGCGCATAAAAAACATCATGTTTAGACAAATAGCTCCATTTTCAAACCACGAAAAGCAAGCAACCCCTTAAGCTAAACCAAATCGAATTACGATTAAATGAAACTTATCATTACCAACCTCAATGGCTCAATCGGTTTGGTTATTGGTTAACCAATATAACCAGCTTAGAAAATTGCAATTACAATGGTAAGATGCAAAAGTGATGCTAAATATTAGGAAATTGTTACATCTGTATATGGTTAATAGTTAGATATTGGTTAGCACCTATAACCAAACCAACCGACTTGAACCAAGCAAACACACAATTTAGTCATGGTAACTAAATTAATCAAACCAAACTGATTGATTAATTCGGTTAACCACGATAACCAAACCATTTTGAAGGGGAGAGGAAAAAAGGCAATAAGTGATTCATTCCAGCCACAACCCAGAAGAGTTGTTCTCACACTTGTTTAACTTCACAACAACAACAACAACAAAACACAAGGAGTTTCATCTTCTTCTTTCCTATCATACAGGTGGGAATACTTGGCCAAATTTATACAGATGTGTCTGTTGAAGAAGGATAATGGAGATAAGTCTTTACTTATAAGACAGCTGAACACAAACAGTCATACTCACACCACAAGTAACCAACAGGACATACTTCCCCAAGGAAGTAAATATCCAAAGCCAAGAATGAATTGCCTGAGACCACGAACACTGATTCGAGCCCGATTCGCCCAATCCTCTCCATCATTTTTCCCTGCAGAATAAAAGCTTAACCAAAAACAGACATGTGAGAGATTGATGATGGAAGGTTGTGTATCAGATAGTCATTGGAAAGCAAGAAACCTGGAGAGAAGTGGGGGGAGACTTTAAGCGGTATTCGAAACCGGGTTCCCATGTCTGCTTTTCCCCCTTTGTTGAGCCAAGAAGCCTCCTCCATTGATTCCATCAGCTGGAGACGAGTGGTACATAGATGGTGAATCAAAATCACCAGTGCAGTTCGTAGGGAACCAATTGGAGCCTGAGACCTTTCGGGATTGCTTTGCAGTATTAGCATCTGAATTCAAACCTGTTTCAGAGGACGGATTAATGGAACGGTCATCTTTCTTCTTTGAGCTAAGGAAACGACCACCGCCGCCTCTTGCCCTCTTCATGGCGTGCTGGTGACGAGACTCGTGCAGATATGGCTACATTTGTATGACAAAAAAACAGCTTTGTCAAACACAATTGATCGTGCATTTAACGATTTAAGCCCTACTGGTGCTATTACCAATTCAACTACAGCATCCAGCAAGCCATTGGGATTACTGGCAAGTCATTATGAGAAATACGGAGTAATATAACTCAACCATGCACAAGCAATGAAGATCTGTGACTTCAAGAACCTATATATATAAAAGGATCTTTACAGTCTAGAGGAAATGAAACATGGCAATGATCTACGATAAAGGTTCTTAGCCTAATGATACCATAAAAAAGATTTAAGAAAATGCCCTTAGCCTAATGAGAAATCAAGGCATAATCTGTTTTTGTTGAACTTTTATGCCGAACTTTCAGACAGTAACATCATTAATGGGCAAAGTTTCTCTTTACCTTTCTAGGTTTCAGCACTTTCTTTTCGAGTTCGGCCTTGGCACGTGCTTGCCTACGACGCAAAATACCGTGAAACTGCTTTGCATTTACATAAACAGGCTCCTCTTCCATTTCAAGGGGCAGAGGCATTCTAGCATGTTGCATGCCATATAAGTGAGGAGCTACCTATCACGAGAAACGAATAACACGTGTTAAATAACAACACTTAATTCCCCACTTGTCACCTTGAACGAAGTATACAGGAGTCAACGATTTGCCTACCATAGCTTGCGGGCCAAACGAAGCCAGCATTCCACCATACTGGGGATCGGAATATGGATAAGATGTCAGAGCCTGGAAGAATTCACGAATATTCCAAAACAAAGAGGAAGTCAATGAGAATGAGACTATCATCAATCAGGATTGGCACACGTCAGAATTACATAACAATCATAAGAGATAGAGAGCTCACAATGGAGTGGCCGACGAGTTCCATCTGGGAAGTATGCTCAGGATGTACTCCAATAGTACTAATTTGTGTTGATGGTGGAACCTCTTTCACAGTCACGCCACTTCCATCTGTTCCGGAAAAGAAACTCAGTTGCTATTATGATCAACTATAACTTCGAAAAAGAACCGAAAGCTACGGTTTGAACTACCTAGTTGTGATGATCCATTATCTAAGCCATCAGACTGCTGCACAGCTCCATTTGCATCAGAACCTTTCAAATGTTTCAGTGACTTTTCATTAAAGGCGGGATTGTTGTTCCCGATACCTCGCCACCAAGGCTGGGAGTAGATTGTGGAGTTCAATAGAGTTTGATCTAGATGCTGTTGTTTATCGTCAGATTTTGCAGGCATTATTCGCAAGCTCTTCAAAAGGAACAAGTGTTATTCAATATTCATATCAGTTCACTACCCAATATAGTACTAAATCCACAATCACACACAAGACAGAATCACTGAAACATATCAGGAACAAACAACTCAGGGTTATTGGAATGCAACAGTTCTTCACATAATATCAGGTTCCACCATCGAATCCAATCATGTTTAGCCCTCAGAATAACCAATTCACTTAGCACAAAACTTGGTGAACTTGTGCAAGGATGCAACGGTTCTCTGCAATGATCTTAAAATAGAATTAAACCATAACCTCTGCAAACTGATAATTCAACACCTGAGAAACAAAAACTTGCCCTTAACCTATGAATGCATAAATTGGAACTCGATCAAGACAACCCACTCCCATCTTTGGAAGTTCTTCGCTCCAATAGGTTAAGTAAAGTCATCGCCCAACAAAATCAAGATACAGAAAAGAAAAGAGCAGCCATCTGTTTCCTATCCAGGAAAGTTCCAAAATTTCCAGTTATCCCAATGATTTTCCACCAACCCAAACGGAAACAGAGAAAACCCAGAACAAAACAAAGTCAAAGGAGCAAGAATCGAAGCAGACTATGAAAATACAGGATGAAAAACCCCAATTATGGAGATGGATGAGAATCTCTCACCTTGGAATTGAAACCCTAAAGAGGAAAGAAGGAGATGGGGATGGGGGGTAAGGAGTTGAATTGGCGGAGAATCGAAGATCAGCTATCTGAGTCGCTCATTATTCTTTCTCCTGTAACCTTAAGGGAGACACTGTGACACTTCTAATGTAGAAAGAGAAATAAATATTTGTTTTATCCAAAAACTATTTGTTGGTCTCTTCTTCTTTCTTCTTTCTTCTTTCTTTGTCCATGTCAAACTTGGTGTATGATGTATCACATAATTGATTATTTTTCTTGGATTTGAAGTTAGTAAAAATTATGTGTTACTCTTTTTGGATCAATCATATTCAAAATTTTGCTCCAAAATGGAAATTCAATCCCAATATGTAAAATGAAAAACACTTTGAACAAGTTGTTATTCGATTTAACGAAGAAGAGTGTGTCAAGCTTGAAGACAGTGCTCATAATCCCGTAACTTGTGTTTTTATGACATGAGATTCTTGGGCCATAAGAAATTTAGAAACGACTAGTGCAATCATGTTGGAATGAGAGAGAAGGAGTTAACGGTCAAAGATTCAATCAATGTTGATTCACTGAAAATTAGCTTGAAAAATTAGTTATGTCTAACAATACGAAAACTATTAGAGTATCATTTTAAAAAGCTATGTTGTCTAAAGTATCATCTAGGATAATTTAATCTGATTCTATAATTGTATTACCTTTGTCCCTGATATGTTTTTAGGTATGAACGTGGTGTGATTGATGTTGAGATATGTTTCTTAATGTTTTTAAAAGTCTAATTAGTATGTCATGCTCGTTGGTAGACACAATACTTTCAATAGCTAATGAAGTGGAACTAGGGAGCGACCAAATTTTTTATTATCACGATCGTTTGTCTGTCACGAGATTAAGTTGATGGGATAAAAAAAATTGATGGAAAAGGTCGTATCTCGTCCAATGTTGTCTGATGAGTGAATGACACAGATGAAAATTAGGGGTATACATGAATTGATGGTTCAATTTTAGATCTTTTGACAAACATTCATACATTATGATGTAGTTGATCAAGAATCTTTATAGAAATGCATTGTTTGGTTGACTTTTAGCAATTTTGGCTAAACATTTTTTTATGAACCAAAAAAATTGAAAACATACACCATTAATCAAAATCAAAATGAATTGAAAATACTTTCACTAGTGATCTTTTTCAAATTACAATAAACACTAACATCAAAGGATCAAAATATCATGCTTGAAACAAAGTTAGGAATTGGAAAAGAATGAAATTAGTTTAAGTTAAGAATTTCCAAAGGCCAAAGTAAAAGATTTTTGGAGGAGAATAGTTGGTCAAATGAGAAAATCATGTTAAAATGAAAAATTTTGTTGAGTTTAAAGATCTCGTATATAAACTAATTCTCAGACATTATTTTGGTCATGTCTTTACTATGCCTCATCACACTATTAGAAGATAGCAATGGAAAATTTGGTGACATAGGAACATCATTCCAATTTCCAAACACATGATCAGAGACTTTTTATTGATATTTTCAGGGAATATTCATGTGACTGATTATAAAACTTTCATGAGTTCAATATATTGTATTGTAGTAACACATATTATTTTGTAGTCAGAGGTTCATGTAAGAGTTAGACCTATATCTATTAGGAATTTAAGATCCACATTAGAAATCTATAACGTGGACAATTATTACATTTTTTTTTTTTTTGACTTAGATAGCTCTGCGAGGAGAATCAAGGTAGTAAGCAGTAAAATAGCTACAATCTACCCAGGGCGTGAGGACTACCGACAACACCCCTGGGAGATATCTAAGAGCCAAACGTGCCACAAAATGGGCGGCTCTGCTTACCGAACGGGGAAACGTTAGCAGGCATAGAGGGAGGAAGTCCTCAGGAACCAGCAGAAGACTGCAATGAACGAACAGCCTTGGACAGAAAGGAAGGCCCGGGAACTCACCAACATATGGACCAACTTCAAAACACTTTGTTCCAGCCTTGTCGCTGGCCCAATAGTGGAAGCCCAAGTCTGTTGGTCTTCAGGGAAGTTGTACCTCGTAAGCGATAATGGGGGTAGTTAGTTCAAGGGAGAGTGAGGCGATCAGTTTAAGGAATGGGAAGGGAGGCGAGTTACGTACCGCGGAGCGTTTGTCCGCTGGGTAAAAGTGTTGTCCCCCGGTTTATGGGGTGTACGGGGGGTATTTATAGTACCCCTGTCTTGGTCGCCAAGGCTGAATCCTGGCCACTCGTTTGTAGTCTCCATAGGATGTTGACACGTGCTCGCTTTGTCTTGGAACCCTAAGAGCCGTCGGGTTGGGCCGTCGCTTTGGGCCTCCTTTTACTTCTTGAGCTTGTTTGTTTGATCCGCCCGGACTGTCACCTAGGTCCAAACCATCGGTGTCGACTGCTGCGTGTGGGCCGCCGTCTGGGCCCTCAAGATGCTGGCGGGTCGGGCCCATCAATTGCCCCCAAGTCCTTAGCCGAGCATTGCTTGGGTGAGGGCTTACTCACAGTTCGGATCGCTTGTCCTGTGATCGTCGTAAGAGGGTCCATCAGTTGCCCCCAAGCCCTTAGCCGAGCATTGCTTGGGTGAAGACTTCTTATTGCTTGTGTCATGTCGCCTTGTCGCCTCTGCTCTTCTTCATCGCCTTGGCCTCTTGGTCCTTCTTCTGACCTTTTATGCTTTTTTATTTTAATCAGGTCGCCTTTGTTTTCGTGTTCTGTGTCGCCTCGAACCTTTATCGCCGCTGCTGCCCGTGCCTACTTTTCATTACTCGTGCGTTCCTCTATTTCCCAGGGTATCACGGTCTTTTACTCTCTAGCTTGCTGGAGAAGCTGGGGAAAATCAGGGTATTTTGGTAATTGCCTAGAAGTCATCATTACCCTAGTCTTCCAAACGTCTCTTCAGCCGCGCGTGCCTCCAAACAGTTGTCGCGACGGTTGCTGTTCCTCCCTTAAATCCCAGCCTTTATAAACCCCCCTTTTACCGTCTTCTTCTCTTTTTTTACGCTCTCTCTGCTGCTTCCCTTCTCCATTTTACTGCCTCTTTATCTCAACTGCTTCCTTCCCTTTTCCGACGACCAGAAAGCTAAACTTCCTTTTTCCTTACTCCTATTCAGATGTCCGGAGCCCCCCGCCGCCCACCTGGTACGTGACTCCTTCTTTCCTCCTTGCTCTCATTGTAATCCATTCTCCTTTCTCCTTGTCTTCCTTGTTTAAATCCATGAGCTCCGGTGACGACAGTCAGAACCAAAGTCATTCTTACTCAATGGGCACCGATCCCTCTTCTTCCTCTTCGACTACCCATTCATCCCCTGAGTGAGTGCTCTTGAATCCCCCACTTTTAGCTGAGGCCTCTTCTGCTCAAGCCTCCGACGCGGTGGAGGGGAATCCTGATGATTCCCATGCCCTTCCTTTTTGGGCCCCCCACCAAGTAGGGTTTGAACGAGCCCGTCATGGTGTTGAAATTGATCCTGAGATGAGCAAGGTCACCGGGTCTTTCACCATTGGCAACTGGCGGTCGATGTGGCAGGGGGCTGCCTGTGATGAGCGCACGGTCGTTGGCCCAGGCTATTTTCCTTCAGGGACAGCCGAGAGAGTCGCCCGTGTTCTACCGTTCGCCATGCTGCCATCCTCCTGGAAATTCGCCGTAGCCTCTCGACTTTCTACCATCGGCAATTGTCCGCCTGGGTGGCACGGTATCTGGACCGAGTCCTTCACTAACGGACTTCGCCTCCCACCATCTTCATTCATAGTCGACCTGCTCCAATGCTTTGGTGCCTCCCTTGGTGCCTTTAACGTTGGATGTTGGGCCTCGGCCTCTGCTTTTGAATGCAGTTGTGTGGCTAAGAAAATCGCCCCCACCCTTCGGTTATTTCAGCTGATCCATTATGCCAAAAATACGTCGAATGGCATAAGTTTCGTTCGCCGGCCCGATCTCTCCCCAAAGGGTACCTACTCATCTCCAAAACCTCGCCCACCTGGTACCACTCTTTTTTCTACTTCCACCCCAGCGACTCGGATCTCCACTAGGCCTCTCTACTTCCGCCCACATGGTCCCCAGGCGATGTGAGCCGCTTCAACACCGAGCTTGACCCTACCCCTGAGGAAATACTCCTGCGTCGCCAAGTCCTCCTTGACTGTCATCATCTATCCACTACCTCTGGCTTAAGAACCGCCAGGCGGGAATTCGAGGAGGTATTTCAGCATTGGTTGCCTCCCCATTCTTTAGTTTATGTTGTCTTGCCCATATGGCTGAATCGCCGGAGTAACGTATTAAGGAATACGCAAACTCTTTTATCGCCAACCACTTCTTCTTTCCTTTCTCTTTCCCCCTCCCCCTTCTTTATTTTACTACACACTTTTTGTTAACTCTTCGCTTGCCTCTTTTCAGGATCTGTAAGTCTCTCTGGGTGCCTCCTCACCACTACCGCACGAGGACCTATTGGCGAAACTCGCCCTGAGCCTTCTCGTACTCCCACCGCCGTCGCCCAACCCTCTGCTGAGAAAGCGAAAGGGAAGAGGAAGGCGGTCGAAGCGGAAGTGAGCCTTGCCCCAAAGAGGAAGAAGAAAGTTGGGGCCTCCAAGCCCAAAAAGAAGATAGGCGAGTCTTCCAGCCGCCCGCTGCCTTCTCCTCCACCTGTAGTGGAAATTGAAGACGAGGATAGCGAGCCTCTACTCCGCCGTTCACGACGCCAATCGCCCAAGGCCGATGTCCATCCACCTACAAGGGAGCCTGTCGCTCAACCTGCTCAGGAGGATGAGAATCCAGATGACAATCCTCTTACATTCGACGATTCGTATCTTCCATCGGAGCCTATTCCTTCTCCTATGGACCCGGCTTACCCTGAGCATGAACCTGCCGTGGAGCTTGACCCTCGCCCTACTGAGCCTCTGCGCGACCATTCACGGCCGCCGGCGATCAATATTGACCGCGCTCGTCGAGCGGCATGGACAGAGCGGGCAGTGCTGTATTTGATCGCCCGGCTCCTGCCGGTCAGGAGGGCTAGGGGCGTTTTCGCCTGCCCTACTTTGCTGTTTTCCATCCGGTGGCGTCTCACATATCGCCCCGCATGGCAAGCGATATCACGGAAGAGTTTTCTCGTGGTATCTATGAGGGGGTGACCGCCCCTGGGGAAGGTTCAGAGATCCCTGATCTTCACGGGGCGACCTCCTGTCGGCTCCTTCAGGTATCTTTAATTACTCCCTCCTTCCTGATTGTCTTTTCCGTTACATTATTACAATTTGTGCGCTCCTTCCTTCCTTTCATGCATTTTCTCCGCAATTCAGGCTATTCCCGAACTCGGTGATCTGTCCTTTGCATGCAAGCACATGCAAGAGGAGAATTTGAAGCTGAAGGAAGAGGCAGAGAACCTCCGGTCCTTGCGCAGGGATCTCACCCATTATCATAACGAGGAGAGGGTATGTCTTTGCCTTTTCATCCGTGCGTGTCTTGCCGCTTTGCCCTCACCTGTTGAAAATAATCGCAACTATTGTTGTTTTCTTATAGCGCCGAGAGAATGCGGCAACCTCTACCGCTGAAACCTTGAAGGAGAAACTGGCTGAGGCGACTGAGCGGGTTGCCCAAATGGAGGGTGTCCAGAAGGACTTACAGGCCGTGAACGGGCGTATTGCCGCTCTTGAAGCCGAGCTGGAGGAGGCTCGCGATAAGGTTGCCAAAGTGGAGGAGATAACCGCCGAGAGGGATAGCGCTAAAGAGCTGCTCAATGACTCCCTGGCAGCACAATCGGCGGCAGATCGTGACCTCTTGGCTGCCAAGGCTCAACATGACGAGACTGTGGCATATTACACCCATTCTCTTGGCGAGAGCATGCGTGTGGTAATGCGCAGCTGTCGTAATGAGTTTTTATCATCTCTTCCCCCGCAAGAGTTGGCCGGGACGGGAGATGGTTCGGGCGGTCCTCCGAGTCTTAATTGCCACAGTCTTGGGGTCCCTGACCCAGTCGACTCTGAGGAAGAGGTTGCCTTCCGGGACGCTGATCGCCTGGAGCGTGAGGTGGTGGCGGCGGACGCTGAGTACGTGGCAGCCACCCGCCGAAGCCGCGGTTTACCCGACCTGAATCCCGACGGCTCAGAGGTTCATCCGCCACCCCCTGAATCCTTTCCCTCTTCCCGCGAAAAAGTACTCGACTCCTCCTCCGATCCTTCCAAGTCCGGCGGCAAGGACTCTGGCGACAAGGGCCCAGGAACTCACCCCTGATTTTCTGTTATTTTGTTCTATCGTCCGCTGTTATACAATCCGCCACATGTCTGTCGTCTTTCTGTTATTTGAACATAATCTCAGTTTCTTTTATCCTTGCCACTTAAACTTCTGCCTATGCATTTGGCCTTCATTTTACAGTTTTGGTACCTCCATATTTTGCGCAGCGATCTGCGATGCTCATAGACACTTCATTAATAGTTCCGACGTTCGTGGGTTTTTCACGACGGCTGCTTAATGCTCGTAGGTCTTACATAGGGGTTTCAATGCCTGTAGGTCTTATATGATGGCTTTGATGCTCGTAGGTCTTACATAGCGAATTCAATGCCCTTAGGTCTTACATGATGGCTTTGATGCCCGTAGGTCTTACACAGCGATTTTGTTAATGCCCGTAGGTCTTACATAGCGAATTCAATGCCTCTTAGGTCTTACATGATGCTGATGCTAGATCTTACACAGTGATTTTAATGCCCGTAGTTACATGAATTCATGTCTTGGTTTACATGATGGCTTGTGCCGTAGCTTACACAGCGATTTTTTAATGCCCGTAGGTCTTACATAGTGAATTCAATGCCCTTAGGTCTTACATGATGGCTTTGATGCCCGTAGGTCTTACACAACGATTTTTTAATGCTCGTAGGTCTTACATAGCGAACTCAATGCCCTTAGGTCTTACATGATGGCTTTGAAGCCCGTAGGTCTTACACAGCGACATTTCCTTCCGCCCGATGTCTTGTTTCAATGGTGATTAAAGTTTTACCTGTGAGAAATAGAGAAATGGAGCTTCATTTATCTTTAGAGATGCAAGTACATATGGAGTAAAAAAAAACTGCCCCGATTCTTCAATGCATTCTTTTAAGTTTGGAAAAGAAAAAATGGGGTGCAGCGATCGGTGATCCTGGGGATGAATCAGTTGACCGCCTGTAACCTTCCATACAAAACTTGTACTTTCTTCATGGTGTCGTGGCTGTGACCGCTGCGATCTGTGCGGGATTAGCTCCCCACCCTCGCCTGGTTATGGGATACCCAAGAAACCTTCCCAACTTTGCTCTGGACACATGTTCCCAAAGATTTAGCCTGAGCGAATGCTCGTGCAACATGTTGCAAGTCTTACGCAGATCGCCTAGATGATCGTCGGGCTTCTTTCTTCCGACCCCGAAATCATCCACGGATGTTTTCAAGTTCTGTCTAATTTTCTTGGGAAAACTCACGTCGATTGCTCTTTGATAGGCGGCTCCAACAATCTTGCGTCCCGATAGCATTATCCGATAGCAGTAGTCCGTCAGAGAGTGTTTGATGACGTCCAAAGCGTTCTCAGCAAGTCACTAGGCGACCATGCAAACAGGCGAAGCGACTGCAACGACTCTTGCTTCTCCCCATTGCCTAGATAGGAGGGCTCTCTAACTGTCTTGCCTTTGACGAGCGGTATTGGGACGTTTGACCCCTCTGGTACCACTCCTTCTTCTTCATTCTCCACCTCCAAGCTTATGGTGAGGCAGGTGCTTTTAGTTGCCGCTCTGTAGCACCTTCTGGCGACTTCTGGGTGCCCCCAAGCGAAGCCTACTCCCTCCTTAGCAACAAATTTCAGCACCTGATGTACTGGGGATGAGATCGCTTGGAAAGCGACGAGCGCCGGTCGTCCTAGGATCATGTTATACGTAGACTGGCAATCCATGACGTGGAAGTCGATGGATCGCGTCACCTGCAAGTCACCGTCTCCGATAGTTATCTTCATTGTAGCGATTCCTTTGATGGGAACCGTGTGTCCCGAAAACCCTTCGTTTGCCTGAGTAAGCCGGCAGGAAGGTTCATTTTTTTGTATAGGTCCCAAAAAATGATATTCGCCGAGCTCCCTTCATCGACCATCACTCGCTCCACTCGATTGTTATATGTTATCACCTGGATCACCATTGCTTCTAAGCTCGGGCCTCTTATCCGAGCCATATCCTCTTCTGAGAAACCTAAGACTGGGCAGCTGACCCGATCAATCATCATTAATTCGTGTACCTCCTCCTTCTTGACTTTCTTTGTTGGGCACTTTCCCCTCCGAAGATAATTTGGTAAACATGATCACCTCAGGTCGCGACTTCTTTTTACCGTCTTCGTTGCTCTGTGGCTCTTTCAGCCGGGTGAAAACATCACCTTCTTGTCTTGTGATTCTCCCTTGTCCCGGCGATCCTTTTCTTGCACCTTACTTTTTCGCTTAGTGCTTACGATGAAATCTCTTAGGCTCCCTTCGGTTATCCACCTTTCAATTTCGTTCTTCAATTCTCTGCAGTCTTCAGTGGTTTATCCATGAGAATCATGAAAATCACAAAACTTTTGGCGATTTCGCTGATCCGCCGGGGCATACATCGGGCCGGGCCAATTTATGGTATGTCCTTTATGTTGCATGTACAGCAGGATTTTCCTTCGCGACTCCGAGAGAGGCGTGTAGTCTGTTCTTTCCTCTTGGTATCCCCTTTTTTCTTCAGGGCGGCCTCTCCCGTATGGCGGTCTCCCAGAGTGTTGCCACCTGGCCTGCTGGTTTCCTGAAACCAGCTTCTCTTCCGTCTTCGCTGTTCTTGGTAAAGGCTTCGCTAACTGCTCCTCAATTAGAATAATTTTGTGTACCCTGGTCTCTAAGTCGGACAGTGACTTTAGGGCTACCTGCAGCAGCGATTCCCGCAATCTGTCGTTGTGGACCGACTGGAATAAACTTGCCGCAACGATCTCATTATCTACCCTTCTGATGGATTGGACGACCCCGGTCCATTCATCGAAGAACTCCTTCAGTGATTGGTTCGACTTTTGCTTTAAGCTCGCCAATGTCTGCAGCGGGACCGTCCTCGTTTTCTTGCATTCATATTTCTGTGAGAAGATCCTAGCGAAACCTTCCCACGAGGTTATGATGCCCTCTGGTAGATTCATGTACCACTCCCTGGCTCGTCCCCAAGTGTCGCCGGGAAGGCTCTACAGTATGCGGCGTCGCCTGCCTGCTGCATTTTCATGGCGATCTGGAAGGCCTGCAGGTGCTCATCCGGGTCGCTCATTCCTACGTACCTATCCAAGTTAGGCGGCACTAGGACCCTTGGGTAGCGGCTCGTCCAGGATCGCCCTGGACAAAGGCTGGCGAACTGCTAACTTTGCGGGTGAGATTTGAGTAGCTGGGAGGAATTGTTGTAATACCTCAAGATGGGAGTCTGCTGCGACGGCCTGACCTGAGTGTTGGCCCCGTGAGGCTGAACTTGCTGAGCGATCACCGTTTTCAGCATCTGGGTAAGCTCAGCGTTCTGTTGCTCGAGGGACCGGAATCGCTGCTCCAGTAGTTCATAGGCATCGCCGACAGGGATAGTACTTCGAGACTCAGAGTCGTCTTCGAATTTGCGCTCCATGTTTCTTGTGAGATTTGGGTTCGCTCGAGAATTTGGGTTGATGTGCTTGACAGGTGTTATTCCATCGCCTCCTTCGCCACTCTCGTTAGCCAGTGTGGGAACTGCTGTAGAAGCCATTCGCCTTAGGATTGTGTGAAACGTCGCCTGATCGCCCCCTATCTGGCGCGCCAATTGTTCCAGCCTTGTCGTCTGGCCCAATAGTGGAAGCCCAAGTCTGTTGGTCTTCAGGGAAGTTGTACCTCATAAGCGATAATGGGGGTAGTTAGTTCAAGGGAGAGTGAGGCGATCAGTTTAAGGAATAGGAAAGGAGGCGAGTTACGTACCGCGGAGCGTTTGTCCGTTGGGTAAAAGTGTTGTCCCTCGGTTTATGGGGTGTACGGGGGGTATTTATAGTACCCCTGTCTTGGTCGCCAAGGCTGAATCCTGGCCACTTGTTTGTAGTCTCCATAGGATGTTGACACGTGCTCGCTTTGACTTGGAACCCTAAGAGCCGCCGGGTTGAGCGGTCGCTTTGGGCCTCCTTTTACTTCTTGGGCTTGTTTGTTTGATCCGCCCGGACTGTCGCCTAGGTCCAAACCATCGGTGTCGACTGCTGCGTGTGGGCCGCCGTCTGGGCTCTCAAGATGCTGGCGGGCCGGGCCCATCACACTTGTTCTACCACCCGAGTTGGAAAGCAAGAACACACACGCAACCCTGCTCCCTGCAAGCTAGCAAATCTATAACAAATGGATCAGAAAAATCGGGATAGGAACGACCAAAGGATGGTGACATAATGCCAATTATGTCAGATCAACATAATCAACCACACCACAGGATTTGGGTATATATCTTGGCCGGATTAATTTATGAAATGAATGGAATTAATTGCATTTATTATATTTGATTTATTAGGGGCGACATTTATATTAGGATATTATACTTATTCTTTGCAATCAATCATTTATATCAGTTACCAAATTATGACTAATATTATTCTGAGTCAAATCCGAGATAAAACCTCTTTCTTACTTCCTATTTTTTCATTATTCAGTCCATATTCGCATTTTCCTAGCCTGCGGCTGTTTGCTTGTCTCATGGAGTCTCATGTTGTAATCGATGAAGCCAACCAGCAGCCTAGGAGCGGAGGTTTTGATCTTAATCTCATACCTGATGATCCAATCGACGAAAATCATTCAGAAACGATTGAGAATATTGTACCATCGTCAGGCAATCTCGAAATTTTGCAAGGACACGGTATGTAGCTAATACTATTATCCAGCTAATACTATTATTTCTATACTTTCATTTTTTACTTACTCAGTATCAACTCGATTTTCAATACGATAATAAATGATTTATTTTTTATGTTTTGTGTTCATAATCATCTTCATTGATATTTCGTTCATTGTTCCTTTTTAGTTTCAAAAAACCGATAATGTTATATATCTAATAATAGTATTTTATCAATTCTGAAGTTCATCAGGCTTATTCACCGGTTCAGCCCTGTCTACATGTCTTTTGGGGCAACAGGTTTTCTCTGCTTCGCTTTTTGGATACAGCCAACTTAATCCTTTTGCCCCTTTTCTCAATTGGAGTTTTAGTCATCTTGTTATCTGCATTTGACAAAGGCATTTCAATAACAACAAACACCACAATCAAGGACGTCAGCCCTAAAAAACAAATCAAACCATACAATGTAATAACAGTCATACATAACTAGTATAATTGTGAATAATATTATTCTAGCAATACTATTATTTGATCAACCAAACTACAAACCACCAACTCAGTATAACTAAAGCAATAACAGTAATACTACAATACTATTATTGCTATCTTATTGTTAGCAGATAGAAACACATCATTACAATCAATCACACTAGCAGCAACTTTCATGAATAAATAGTAAGCATAACATACTATTATTAGCAGCAACAAATCACACACAAAAATCAGCGTTGCATGAACCATATGTATAACACCATTTTCACTCACAGGCCACTAAATATCGAAACGTTTCCCAATCAACCACACATAAACATAAAACCACGATGCATGCTGGTTAAAAAACCTAATTCCCCAACTCAATCGTAACCACAATGCTGATTCAAGACAATTAGAACGCAAATCAGACGAAACAACCACGAATCATGTGGATACTAGTATTAACCTAATAATAGTATCGAAACCTTTCCCAATCAACCACACAAAACATAAAAACAGAGAACAATGTTGGTTACAAAACCTAATTCCAACACACAATCGAAACAAAAACTCGTCTGATTGCACATGCAGAGCTAGAAATCCAAACCTGGGTTTGGGTTCTTCGAGATTCACGAGCCGACGGTGGATTTACCTAACAAAGGAAACAGAATAAAAAATCGAATGAAGTAGTGATGAAATGCCAGTGGGGATGGATTTCGGTAGTGCTTACCTGAATGAATGGATTCAGTCGGCGGATTCGTCGACGGAGAATACTCCTTCAATCGGTGACTAACAACAGAAAATGAATTGGCGGAAGAGAAGAATCGGGAGAGAAAAGGTTGCAGGTTTCTTTTTTTGTTCAACGGTAATTAAAGGTAATAAATTAGTAAAGGTAAGTTATGATATGGAATTTTGGCGGATTAGGAGTGGTGACAAAATTATGGATTATGTCTTATAGACATAATTCATAAGAGCCATTAGATCTCCATAGAATAGATCTAATGGTGGAGGGATTATAGTAATAAAATAATGGGATTCCCCTATTTATTGTGTCATATTAAATATTTTTATTACCCCAAATTCCATTATACTACTTACCTTTTCCATTTTCATTCCTCTTTTAACCGTTGCCACAAAAAACCCTGCACCCCCATTCTCTCCCAAATCTTCTCTGCAGTCAAAAACGAGTCTGCTCTTAGTCGCCGATTGCAACCCGCCGTCACTGGAAGAGCCGACTCAGTCTTCTCGTTTAGGTAAGCACTACCGAGCGACATTCCCTCTGCCGATTCATCCCAACTAATTTCGATTCCTGATTTGGTGTAGTTGTTTGGTGCAGCCGCTGTGGTTTCGTGCAATCAGACGTTTTTGGGGTTTCGATTGTGTTGGGAATTAGGTTTCTTAACCAGCATTCATCGCGATTTTCCGTTCTGCTGCAATTGTTTGGGAATGGTTTGGGTACTATTATTAGGTTAATACTAGTATCGCATATGAATCTTGTTTGAAATGTCTATGTTTCGATTTCCCGTTTTGCTGCAAATGTTTGGGAATGGTTTGGAGATCTAATACTATTATCAGCATAAGTTGTTGTTTCAGATGAATGATTTGTGTTATTGTGGTTTGTTTGATTCATTTTGTACGAGAATTCTTGTATTTAGTTGATTGACTCTGTTTTTGTGTTCTATGAAAGGGTTGAAGTGGTGCTAGATGAAGTAATAATAGTATTGTAGCGTTACTATTATTGATTTCGTAAGCCTGATGAACATCAGAATTGATAAAATACTATTATTAGATATATAACATTATCGGTTATTTGAAACTAAAAAGGAACAATGGACGAAATATCAACTGAAGATGATTATGAACACAAAACATAAAAATAAATCATTTATTATCGTATTGAAAATCGAGTTGATACTGAGTAAGTAAAAAATGAAAGTTTAGAAATAATAGTATTAGCTGGATAATATTATTATCTACATACTGTGTCCTTGCAAAATTTCGAGATTGTCTGCCGATGGTACAATATTCTCAGTCGTTTCTGAATGATTTTCGTCGATTGGATCATCGGGTATGAGATTGAGATCAAAACCTTCGCTCCTAGGTTGCTGGTTGGCTTCATCGATTACAACATGAGACTCCATGAGACAAGCAAACAGCCGCAAGCTAGGGAAATGAGAATAATGACTGAATAATGAAAAAATAGCAGGTAAGATAAAGGTTTAATCTCGGATTTGAGCAGGAATAATATTAGTAATAATTTGGTAACAAAATAAAAGATTGATTACAGAGAATAAGAATAATATCATTATATAAATGCCTTCCCAAATTGACTCAAATATAATTAATGCAATTAATTCACTAATTTCATAATTAATTAGCCCAAGAGATATCCAAATCTAGGATGGGTGAATCCTAAGGCTGTGAATGGATATTGTTGAGGTGACATAATTTAAATTATGTCACCATCCTTTGGCCCGAATTTTGGGTAATAACTACATTTATTTTGGGTAATAAATAAGGGGATCTCATTATTTTATTCATAAAATCCATCCACCATTGGATGTGTTATAGAGATATCAAAGGGTCCTTATGGATTATGTCTACTAGACATAATAAAACTTTTGTCACCATTCCTAATCCGCCCTATGATGCACATAATTATTGGTGTTATCAATATCTCATTAGACAATAATTTCGTGAGATTTTTGTCTTGTTTTAGTGATTTTGCATGAGTTCTGAGTTCCCTTACCTCTTGGGGTCGTTTATGTTGTTTTGTATGTTTTTTGTTCATTTCATGTCATACACGATGATTGGGGACGAAGAGAGGCTGGAAACACTTAGAGATCAGTTTTGTTGGGGTGGCCTAAAGCACGTCATGTTCCTTTGAAACCGATTTTGATGAACGTCATAGTTTTTTTGTGTGATTTTTGGTTGATTCTTGGATCGAGTAGCAAGGACAGAAGGCTAGGATTGCTCCCGATTGACCAAAGGTTAGAGATTAACGAGAAGATTGAGCGAGCTCGGCAGAAGATCTCGTCTCCATTGGTTTCTTTGATATTTTTTCTGCGATTTTGTTACCTTGACTATGAGCAGCTAAGTCTTTTGTGCTGTTCATATTAGATAAAACTTTAGATAAATTTAATATGGATGATGTTGGGTTTCTAATCCTTTGATCGTAATTGTGGATATTTCAAACCATAGATGTGTTCTTCCTAAAATCCTAATTTGAATGATTGAATTCATCCATTGATTCTATCTCTTTCTTTGATTCCGATCTGGGACGAGAGTCAATTAGACAATTAGGAAGTCGTTATGTTTTACTGGTAGCTTAATCCAAAGGATCGGTAGCCCTAATCTCTTTTGCATTATCATTGTGACATTTCATCGAACACCTCGCATGCATTCTTGAAAATCCTCAAGTTAGCTTGATCATGGGAGCCTCTGGATTGGATAAGATAGTATCTCTTCGACCTAATCTAGGAGTTGGGATTACATAAGGAAGTGTTGAGAATCAGTTCTAATCATCCAATATTGCATAACATCAATCCATCTTAACCGAACTAGAGTGGATTCGAGTCTGTATAATCTAATCAATCTTGAAAATCCCCAAATTTGTCTACTTGTTTCTTTACATTCTTAGTTTATTTAGATCATAAACATTTTCAAACCAACCATCGAAACCCGAATAGCTTTACATACTTGTTGAGTAATAGAACCGAAAAGACCCTTCAGAAATACAATCTCGGGAAAATCCATTGAGTAATACTTAGGTGTGCAATTATTTGTGCATCACTCGGCATCCGAACCTAATTTTTAAACTAACTGCCAACAAGTTACGTCGAGCTTACATCAGAACCAGTAGGACCGCATGGAGTTCTGTGAGCTGATACATAATTGCCGACTCTTTTTTTTCTAATCCTCAGTGGAAGGTTAAGTTTGTTAGGCAACATATAAATGGATCGTGGGTCACAAATTTTCTCATCCCCGTCTTAGTTGGTGAACTTAAACGCTTTTTGCGTAAACGTTGAGCATGAATAGTATAAAGACTGAGTACTTTAAAAAAATGTTAGACTTAATTACACCAAATACCACTAAACTTTCATTTTCATTCATACTCACCACTCAACTATTTTTCTTACATTAAATACCATTAAACTATACTTTAGTTTCACCGATTACCACTTCCGTCCATTTTTTTACCGGAATGATGATGTGGCTTTGACAGAGCATGTCTAGTCAGCTAAACAAAGCTGAGTCAGATGCCAACTCGGATTTAAAAAGATTGAAATGTTGCGTTTTGTTTGATTAAAAAATCCTAAGACTTTTTTCTGTTTTTTTTATATCCTCTCTGCAACTCTCCTTCATTCACTCCTCCAGATTGCTCCCAATTCCTTCTCCATATCTTAGTTGGCATCTAACTCAGCGTTATTCAGTTGATTAGACAGTTTTGAGAAATAATCTCTCCTACCAAAACATTCACCGAAGAAGTGAAAGTCCTTTTGAAAGAAGTTATTCAGGAACAGACGGAACGCTTTTTGCTTCAACAACAAGCATAAGGAAATGGAGGAAATGCTCCATCAAAGCCACGTCGTCATTCCGTCCAAAAAATGGACGGAGTGGTAATCGGTGAAACGAAATGTATAGTTTGATGGTATTTAATGTAAGAAAAATAGTTTTTCAATAAAAAATGTAAGAAAAATAGTTGAATGGTGAGTATGAATAAAAATAAAAATTTAGTGGTATTTGGTTGTAATTATTAATGAGCCCAAATTATAACATGCAACCAATAAATATACATAACATATTTTTTATGAGCCCAATTAGGCCATGAATTCCACCACTGAGAAATGTTCTCAAATTGAGGAATTTATCTCTTACATTTCTATCTAGTTCCACTCTCCTATAATTTTTTTAAGTTTTCTAACATTGAAGTCCAAACAACTATCCAATCATTGTATATGCACTCATCAAATAATTGATATGCCCTTTGGATCATTCGTGAGGAGTTGTGATAGTACTGAACTCGAGGTGAAAGTATGAGAAGACTAACAAGTACTCAACGAAGTGATTAGTCGCCTATGTGGAATTTGATGGAAGATATCTCCTAAATCCAAGTGAAAAATAAATTTTGCAGAAGAAGAATATTAATCCTAGTCTAATTATCATTTCTAGTAGTTTAAGATAAACTTTGTAAGCCTATAAATAGACACTCCCTCCTTCGTACAAAACATACAAAATAGAATAGTCTATTTTTTTCTATATATAAAGGGAGAATGAGAGTTACTATTGAATGAATAGTGTTTCCTTCCCTCCATTAAAGTATTTAAGACTTGGATCATAGATTTTTAAGAGTGGTCTTTTGTGGGTCATCTTGTGTTGGGTGGGTTTGTGAGTTATGAGGGTAAAATTTATGGGCTTGTAGCATTCTCATCTCCATAATTGACGTTCAAAAACAACCTCGCCCCTCCTGTCATTGTTCCAAATTATTTTTCTTGTGTGCTACACATTATGTCAATTAATCAATCAACACTCTTCTATTTCTTTGGTTCTTTTTCGGCTGCCTATGTCACAACCATCTCGCTATGTGCTAATCAACACTCTTCTATGTCTTTTGGTTTTTTTCGGTTGCCCATTTCACTACCATCTCAAAATTTGACATCACTATTAATCAAAACTACCATTACGTGTCCTCTAAAATTTTCCGCTGCATCGCGCGGGTAATTCTAATAATAATAATAGCTCAGCATTCTTGTGGAGTGGATCGATTTGATCAAACCACGTAAATCTCGTGTCTTGTCTCGATTACTCATTTTACCATTATAATCCTTTCTATTCATCTACGAAGCGTTACCCAAAACCCGAAGTTGTTTCTGCATTTTACAACAGATATTCCACATCTTTTTCAAACTTATAAATATTTATCATTTGTTTTTTTTTAAAATAATTGTATGTAATGGAAGAACAATGAAACGAATCATTTAGCCAAGTGAGATTCTAATTTTTTGTGCTAATTTCAAAGAAGAAAATCCAGAAGAAAATTTCAAAGAAAGTCATATAATGTCTAAGTCGGGAGAGAAACAAGGGTGCTTATATGACTTATAAAATACTTTGTTTAAGTTCGTTCAAAGAAACATTGACATAAAAGTCTTTGACAAACTCCCTACTTCAGTTTGGATGAGGAGATGAGTATGGGTCGTTATACATGTGTGAGTTGGAAGAGAAAAAAAGTAAAAGGTGTTAGAGTTCTTACTCGAGTTCGGCTGAAGATAGAAGGAGGGTCTAGATCATCAAAGATGAAGAGGTTCACAAAGAAAAGAGACATTGATATTATGTTGACTTCCACCGATGAGAGGAAGTCAAACCAATAAGCAAACGGGAAGTAGATGATAGAAAATTTAGGTTTTATATTTTTATGTTGTATTGAAATTTGTATTAGTCGGTGAATTCTAATACATTTTTAGAGACACGTAGATTATAATATTTTGGTTATAAAGTTTTAATACAATAATATACTTATTTTGATGGTAAAATTTATATTTTAATTTTGAAAATTTTGGATTCAAATAATGACATACATATAATTAATTATTTTTTTGCCGATGTAATGAAACAGTTTATATTCCACATTTTTTTTAGTGAAAAGACGACGAGCATCGAGTAATTATTAATCAACCGGGTCTCGGAAATCCATACAGTCATAACGAATAAAATAAGCATGACTCCTGTCTGTAGAATCAACTAAATGAGATCCTCGTGGGATAGTATGACCGCGGCTAGCAAGGTGATCCGTCGCATGGTTAGGATTAGAATCTACCACCAATTTAATCATAAAAATTAAAATGGAACCATTTTTGGTTAGTCTTTTTTTTTGGTCAAGTTTTTGGTTAGTCTCTGTTAACCAAAGGTCCAAAACCAAAGAAAAATAATTTTTTATTTAACTAATTCTATATATTTTTTTTAGTTAATTTTCTGCTGACCAAACAGACTTTAGCATAGCCGTCCATAGTGACCGACTCGATTTCGACTAACCGATATTCTTGTTTAGGGTTATTAACCAAACCCAAAACCAGGACCAATTTCCATCCTAATCCACTTTCATTTCCCTCCACAATTCCGATGACCCGCTATACCGGTAAACCCCCAGTATCAAACCTCACCAACCATTCTTCTCCCACTTACCGCCTCATCCGGTTTCCCCCCTACCGCTATTTTGAAAAATTGACTCTCATTTCAACTTCATTTAGCGTGCATTTCAACGACATTTCATTTTCCTCCCTTTCTTCTTCTCCTCCTCTTCTTCTTCTTCTTCCTCCTCCTCTCGCCCTCCTTTAACTTTTCTGTCCTGGAATCATCGTTCATTTCATTTCTCATTTCAACTTCACGGTAGTTAGGGCGTTTCACACACCTCTCTCTCTCTGAAACTTCGTCGCTTTCTCAGTCTCATCTGCCTCTCCCTTTTCTTCCAAATTCCTCTCCCCTCGGTTGAATCGATGGAGATGGAAGCTAATTGCTCAGTTTCAACGAAACTGGACTCTTCTTTACTGTCGGGACTTGGCCGATCGGTTTTTGCTTCGTTCTTACTCTATTGATTATGAAGGGAACTACTTAATTCTGCAGATCTGCTCACACTTCTTCGCCTACTCCTACCACTTTATCTCCCTTGCGCTTTCTGCTACTCTTACCGACTGCTGGTGAGTTAATTAGTAAACTCTGTGCCCATTGCTGTATATCTTCTATCGGTTCAGTGATCGGTTTTTGTTGTTGGTTGCTGAGAAAGTTTAGGAAAGTTGTAGTAGTCCGTGAAAAGGTTCTACATCTAGGTTTGATGTGTTATTGTTTGGTTCTACTTTGACATTTCAGACAATATTTTTATTCTATTGGCTTGATATTTAGTCTTCTTGTGGATTTGATGATCTTAGGGTTCTTCATTAACAGTGACGATTTTATTCTCACTTTAAATCTTTGTTTTGTTGGATTATGTTCCTTATCTTCTCTATCGTGTCGTAAATTCGTCATCTTGGGGATAAGATTCCTTCTTCCTCTGATGCTTTGGTTCGAAGTTGATTGATGTGCTAGATTGTTCTAATATGTGACTAGATCATTCTTGAACTGTAACTTGCAGATTCCTTTTGCCTGTCCATCGTATAGATGAAGCTACTCTAACGATGGATCTCTAATTCTGAATGTTACTTATTGAAGCTTTTCTTGCCTAGTTTTCAGCTGTTGAAGTATGTGCGGTGGTCCTGAACGGTCATCAAACGAAGAGTCCACTGAAACCCCATCTACAGCCGAAACTACTTCCGACACCAAAGACATGAAACATCTAACTGTTGAAACTGAGGATTGTTTTTCAAGCTTACTTGAACTTGCTGCTAACGATGACATTGAAGGGTTCAAGAGCTCTGTTGAACGAGATGCTTCATCAATCGATGAGGTGGGTTTCTGGTATAGCCGCCAGAAGGGCTCCAAACAGATTGTGCTGGAGCACAGAACTCCTCTCATGGTTGCAGCTACCTACGGCAGTGTAGATGTGCTCGAGCTTATATTGAGCAAGACTCAAGCTGATGTGAATTTCTCTTGTGGGATGGATAAGACAACTGCTCTCCATTGTGCTGCCTCTGGTGGGTCTGCTGGTGCTGTTGATGCTGTTAAGCTGCTTTTATCCGCTGGTGCTAATCCAAATGCTGTTGATGCTAATGGCCATCGTCCCATCGATGTCATCACTGTTCTCCCTAAGCTGCACTCCATGAGGTTTATCCTTGAAGGGCTTCTCTCAAATGGTGGTGCTTTTGAAAGTGCTGGTGGCACTGAACACTATCTTAATGGCAATGGTGAGCGCAGCTTGAGGGTGTCAGTAATGACATCCAGTTCTAGCTCGCCAACTCATTCTTCATCACCAGGGAATGGTTCCCCACCATCTCCATCTGTGTTAGTGTACTCTCCAATGGCTTCCAAGTTCAGCGATCAGCCACTAAGCTCTGCAACCGAGAAAAAAGAGTACCCGATTGATCCCTCTCTTCCTGATATCAAGAACAGCATCTATGCAACCGATGAGTTCCGCATGTACTCGTTCAAGGTTCGACCTTGTTCACGAGCCTACTCCCATGATTGGACTGAGTGTCCTTTTGTACACCCTGGAGAGAATGCCCGCAGAAGGGATCCACGGAAGTTCCACTACAGCTGTGTCCCTTGCCCTGATTTTCGTAAAGGGGCATGCAGGCGTGGGGATATGTGTGAGTATGCGCATGGTGTCTTTGAGTGTTGGCTTCATCCAGCTCAATATCGAACCAGGCTCTGCAAAGATGGTACTAGCTGCAACAGACGTGTGTGCTTTTTTGCTCATTTACCCGAAGAGCTCAGGCCTTTGTATGTCTCTACTGGATCTGCTGTTCCTTCCCCACGCTCATCTGCAGCTAGTGTCATGGACATGGCTGCTGCGTTAAGCATGTTGCCCGGTTCCCCTTCATCAATGTCTGCCATGTCGCCAACCCAATTTAATCAACAGCAGCCAATGTCTCCCTCTGTCAATGGCATTTCACACTCTTCCGGTGGCTGGCCACAGCCTAACGTTCCAACACTTCATCTCCCTGGCAGCAACCTCCAGTCCAGCCGCCTGAGATCATCCCTATGTGCCAGGGACATCCCACCTCATGATTTTGACTTTCTCAAAGATTTTGATGCTCAGCAACACATTTTGAATGATCTAACTTGTTTCTCACAGTCCCGGAACAATTCTGCATCTCTGAATCGTTCCGGCCGGCCTACAACACTAACTCCTTCAAATCTCGAGGAGCTGTTCTCTGCTGAGCTTTCCTCTCCACGGTATGCTTCTGATCAAGGTGCTGCTTCTTTCTCTCCAACACACAAGTTGCATCAGTTCCAGCAGCAGCAACAGAGCATGTTATCACCCATCAACACAAGTGTCTTCTCTCCGAAAAATGTCGAGCACCCTTTTATGCAGGCTCCATTTGGCGTTGGATCTCCTGGAAGGATGTCTCCTAGAAGCATGGACCCTCTCTCTCCGATGAACGGCCGGCTCTCTGCAGTTGCTGCACATCGAGAGAGGCAGCAGCAACAACAACATCATCAGCAGTTCCGCAGCCTCAGCTCCAGGGATCTCGGAGTCAACAATCCAGTTGTGGGATCCCCAGTCGGTTCTCGGACGAACTGGGGATCCCCAAGTGGGAAGCTGGACTGGTCTGTCAGCGGTGAGGAGCTCGGTCGGTTAAAAAGATCATCTTCTTTCGAGAACGGTACCAATGGAGAGGAGCCGGACCTGTCCTGGGTCCAGTCATTGGTTAAGGAGTCTCCTCCTGAGATGACGATGAGAGATAAGTACGCAGCAGCAGTTGCTGATTCTTCTTCCGGTGACCCCAACACGGAAATGGATTCACTGATGGAGTCATTGGCTTTAGCAGATGCATATTAACCCAGCAAAATGCAGGAAGCCAAGCTTGTAGTTGTAGTGAAATCTGGAGGGGATATTATTTTACTTTTACCTAGGATAAAAAAATACATTTACCTGCTGAAAGTTAATGGAGGTAATGTGAGTAGTAAAAAACTTTGGGGGGGTGGGGAAAGTATTATTCAATTGTTTTTACCAATTTTATTCTGTCTAAAGCTAAAAAAAGTCAGAAGGATGAACAAGAAGAAAGAAGCCTGTGTTCTCTCTGGATCGTGGTAAAGATAATCACAGTCCAGGTAAGGCTCTCCTATTTTGAACAGTAGTTTCATTTGTACTATTAATAATTTTTTTGTTTGCTGAATCTTTGGCTTCTGTGTTACTAGTCTCTTCCTGCCACATCTTATTACATGAGTGCTTTTGAATGACTTGCTTACAGATTACGTTCCAGATATAAAGCAATCATTGGTGTCTACTGATATAAATATATTGAATGAATGAATGCCTGTGCCAATACAGTATCATATGTTATAGTTGGATGCTGTACTTTGAGTCTTTTTGTAGGATGTGTACTTTGTCTGGCAAGTCATGGTTTATGGTGTTTATCAGTACTCGGGGTCGAGCTTGAAATCACCGAACTTCAGAGGGGTTAGTCGGGGCTCTGAGAATTTGTCCTAGAACCCACGATAGAGAGCTGTCAGACAAGTGGGTTGGTGGGTTACGGTTCATAGATCGATCAATTGGGTTGGTGATTCATCGAGTCCAGGATCGAATGGTTGGATTGGGAATGAGTTGAGTTGTGAGTTGGGTAAGTTGGATATCTGTGTGGGGAAAGGTTATAGTGAGTAAAAGAGTAGTGTGAGTGTATATATGGGTAGAATAAGGAAAAGCGTGAGAGGATAGAAGTTCCATAAGTGAACAGAGTATTCATTTAAAATAGTGAAGTGTAGTGTAGTGTAGCCTAATTTGGTGATGGAACAACTAGTGAAAGTGGGGGTGGGTCATGGGTGGGTGTGCAGTCTCCCACACTGAGTTTCTGAATGATAATGGAGATGTGGAGAATGATTGGGTTTCTCATTTTCTCTCTTTTCTTTTGCTTTAATTATTGTTGATGGATCTATTGTGTTCATGCATTATGATGAAAATAAAAGCTAGGAGAACAGTCACCATTGCAATATTAATCTCCATTATTAGCTTAATAGATTAGAAAAAAAGGTTAGTACATGTGAGCCAACCTCAGTTAGTGCAATTTTTGTCTGCCAACTCAACATTGTATTGAGTATTTTTTTTACCTTTTTGGGATGGAACGAAGACGCTACGACTCCTCTTCATAGCAAGCAAAATGGGATCGTGTTCACTTTGGTTTTGTCTCCTTTTCACTTCCTTCCATGCCCTCAAGTTGTACTTCTTCTTGATATGGTCGGGATGGTTGCTGTTGATTGGGACTGAGTTGGGTAAATTGATATATACCGATTGCTTGGTTTGAAATCTCAAGGCATTATGGGATGCCGAGTAGGAATTTGGTAGGGTACCGTGGTAGGAATTTTCGAACCCATATCTATTTTAAGTAATTTCTAAGGCACTCTGACGTCTGTTTCTCACAAAAAAGTATAATAGTCAAACCTTATTATTATCGTTGTTTATCCAGTACTCTTATCACCATATATGTATCAAATATCCTATATCATAAATCAGTTTCGTAATTACGTTTTTTGGCCCAAAATAATATTAAAATCCAAGTACTCTTCTCAATCTAATGTACCAAATAATCTTTAGTACAATAGTCCAAGTCTTGTAATTGTAAACCCAAGTAGGGCCAATGCTAAAAGATTAGGAGATGTAAATGGTCGGTTAAAAGGGAGGAATTAGGTTTGAGTTTCGTTCAAAGTTGGTTGATTTTTCTTTTGTCATATTATAATTTGGTCTAAAGTGCCAATCGTGATTCCCTCACTATTATGCTATCTTTCTAATGTGACACCATTAATTTCATTGAATATGACCTTTTGGCTTTCAAAATTAAAAAACAAAATTTGGTATATGGTTTCAATCTCTCTGCTTAATTAAACATCATTACGCTAAGTGTTACTTAATCCTTCCCCCCCACCTGCTTTTCTATTGAGAAATAAAACATATGTCGGCATTGTATAGGCTCACGTGGTTTGGTTTGATTTGGGTGATCCTGTATTTGCTCGGTTATACTGGTTTGATTATGTAATGTTAGGATCTACTTGTAATATTTAGATACTTTAAGAATTTACTGTAATTTATGTATTTAGATTTAATAACAATTATTCCTTTTGGTTTTTATCACATTAGTATTAGGATCTTCTTTACACTAATTTGGTATTAGAGTGAACAAATTTTAAATGTTTTTTTCGTTTCTTTTATTCATTTTTGTTTTTGTTTTGGTAGGCTCAACTCATTTGTCATTTGTCTGATTCACGTATGATAGAATACTACTAAGGACAATTCTTATCGTAGATCATTCTCTTATTCATGTGATAACTGATAAGGGTTTACAAGTGAGCGTTTCGTATATTATCTCACTAGATAGGAGAAAGAAGAGTGACATAGTTGAGTGATAAAGGAGAAGCCCAAGAAAATATAGATGATGATTGATTTTTGAACAACGTGAAAATCGTGAGACGGATAATAGTAGTAATGGAGAAATTTGTCATAAAATTAGGAAACATTGGACTCCATTTATATATAGTGACCCGAGGTTGAAACTAAGGATCAATATTAAAATTTGTCTAGTCCTAAATCCCCAACCCCAAAAATTGGTATATAGGATGACCATGATGAAAGTGAGGGGGTTCAATCTCGAACCCAAGTTCAGGGTCCCTCAAAAATCTAGTTTCCTGCTAATTTTAGTAAATTATATGCCTCTTATATCATTCACTAACACGCCTACTCAAACTGTCAAACAGAAGCTCTCGGAAAAATTGAGGTTTGCACAAATTCAGCAAGTCGTGTGCACGAATTGAGAATTATCGGGATTCGAAACGGAGAAATCTCAATCACGTAGAAGTCTGATAAAAACTGACTTGAGTAACATTCCATTGATCGAGTGTTCAGTTACTGACAAAAACAAGACTTCCAAAGAAGAAAGAAGATCAGATGAACACCATAAAGATAAATTGACATCTACCACATGTAGACAAAACTGAAACTTATATGGTACTTAAAACTCCAAGCTAAGAACTTGTACTAGTCCCAATATGTTGGTCTCTGAGGAAACGCCAAGGTCCAGTTGCAGTTCCCATCCTCCAAATCCCAGCAAATGTTCTTAGTGCCATGAATATGGTTAGAGAAACCCATATCCCCACAAATCCACCCGATTTCGATAGCAGATACACCGATGGCAGGGTCGCCATTGCTACCATAACCTGAAAAAAACGAACGAGAGTAAAAGTTAGAAACCAACATATGCATTTTGTATAATATGACACGTTGATGTGACATATAATAATTATATTTTGTATGACGTGAGATGTTGATATGGTAAATTTGATGAAAATTGTGACGAAATGGACTGAAGGTCTTACACTGTGACAACAGATACTGAGTCAACCGAATTATAATTTAGATGACCACGTTGACATAAGACTCAAAATTAGGTGCCCATTTAAGTATTTGACCAAATTATAAGAAAAAATGAGGATTTTAGGAAAATGCTTGAATTGCGTTACTTATGTTAAATTCTTTCTCCTCATTCTCACATAGAGAAACTTGTATTCGAACTCAAGACCTCAGAAAGGTCTAGATGGTTCTTCATGAAACTAATGTCACACAATAAAATGAACTACATAATGAGGTTGATTACCGTGGAATAGGAAGAGAATTTGAAATCCGAGGTCCCAAAGTTGACTCCATCAAACACAAATGCAATGGAGTTGATTGGTTGTGTAGCTGCAACAAACTATACATACCAAAATTCAGTTTTTTCTTACAGAAATACCCATAAGAAACGATCAAAGCTTCATCTTAAAATGCAGAAATCGTTATATTACCGGGATGCCTATGCTTATAATGCGAAGAACATTAGGATCTTTGGAGAAAATGGTGTCCCCAAAGTGTAAACCAGCTCCAACCACTCCAGCCAGCACCAACCTAGCAACCACACTCATCTGGAAGTGACCACAAAGTTATTTTTCCAAACTTCAGTTACTCAAAGAACAGTTTTCGAAGTTCAGTGGCCAACGGGTTAAAGCGACAAACGTCAGTGACCACCAGGACTTACTTGCAAGACCCTGGTAGCAGCTTTGGTGGCCTTGTGGTAATCCTTCTCAGCAAATGCAGTAGCAATGATTGCCTACAGAAATTTCATCGATTTTTTCAGTAGCAGATTCTTTCATGCTTATAGCAGATGCATATATACTCTGTTCATAGTTCAGGAATTTACCTGTCCAGCAACAGCTAAGCCATCAGAAAGAAGGGAAGATGTCAGCCAGACTTGTAAGCATATCTGGAAGGCAGCCATGGAGGTCGATCCTAGCCTCGTAGCCCTTGATGCAGCAAATGTCACACATATTGTCGTTGCTATCACTTTTGCTAGTAACAGGAACCCTGTAACGAAATCAAAATGCATGTCAGGACCTCTCGGTAGAAGGCTTTGGTACCATGTGGAGAATGCAGATATGTTAGTTCAATTTGGACATTTTACCATTCTTAAGAAAGCGGCTGAATTGCAAGTCTTTGAGTCTGGGAGGGAGGAGATCAATCATTTTCATGAGTCTGAGCAGTAAGATTACAGCAATCAAATACCTGAAAAAGGATTCCTATTAGGCCCTTCATAAGCATTTGAAAACTACCCGTCGTTTGGATTAGAGAATTGATCAAGGAAATTGAGACGAGGATGGGAAATGAACTCTAATTTTTCATGACCAATTCTCTAATTCAAACCAGAGATGTGTATATCGGGTGTTCTTACTGTGAAAGAACGTGAGCGATGGCCGCACCACTAACTCCCAGCTTGCATACAAAGATGAATATTGGATCCAGAATTATGTTTGTCAAATCTCCAACTGTGTTTGTTGTACAGGAACCAAAACCCAAATTAGTACTTGTCCAAATACCAAAGTTCATACTTTTAAGTACATTTTTCGTGACCCGAGAAAGAAATCTACTTACTAGTAGCATAGAGAGGGGTTTTCGTGTCCTTTAAGCGCGGGAAAACCCCTTGCATTGCAGAGAAAGAAGAACCGTGGAGAACCGAACGATCTCAGTGTCAAGTACTTCAATGCGGGATGAGCATTGTCGAACCACTGTCCCAGAAATATAACGCACGGTCATCAATTAGTTAAACTATAGCTTTCAAAACCGTATTAAGACAGTAAGGAACATACCGATTTGACAACCCATGATGTTCAATAGAGGCCTAGCTGCAAATATAAGGAACACAGCTTGGAAAATGCCAAGGAACCCTCCAACTACCAATGCTGTGGATGCTGATGGGATGTTCATCTTTTGTTTCAGAGGTTTCGAATCAAGATTGCGAGGTTTGATGTTGTTAGTGATCGTGGGTTCTTGGTTGATGATCCCTTTCTCCAGTTCTTCAGGGTGTAGTTGCTCTTGTGGTTTGGACTCTGCAATTTTTTCTTCCTCTGGTTTAGGGGTGGATGATGGAGTACATCTCCGAGGGGATTCCAGCTGGAGCCACCTGTTGCCAAGGGGTGCTCTGCAGCCCAACCAATGGGTTGGCTGAGTGGTACCACCGGGGCCAACTCCAGCAGGGAGCCACCTGTTGCCAAGGGGTGCTCTGCAGCCCCTTGGCTGTTTAAAAAAATTGAAGTATAGTCCTCCATCTCTTGGGTTTGAACACAGAACCTCTAACAAAAGTTGGGTTACATACCATCCGCTACACAATTTATCAATTATTATATGCATTCGATTGTATTTGACTTTATTTTTATAACTCTAAATCTACCTATTGAAAGATCATTTTCACCTTAAAATATATTTCCACAACCTTGTCTAAAAAAATCTTAATATAGTAATAAACTCAATCATATTAACTATTGTTTTGAAGAAAATGACGATCTCATTTATTAATCATGCGATTCGGACAAAAGTCAAGCAAAACATCATCCAAAAACTCTGGAGAGGACACCCTCACAACAGGCGTATCACAATTCACAGGAGATAGAGTTCCTAGCAAACTGATGAGCAACTTCATTCCGTTGTCCCCGTTCAATCATATTAACTATTATCTTCTCTATAATACTAATATTTCATCAACATGTATAAATGGTTGAATAAGTCCACATCAATTTATCTTAAATTGTGAATAAGTAAGAATACAATATTTGATAATAAGGTGAACACTCCGGTGCACCCAGCTAGGTGGGTGCACCGAGTGCCCCGCTTGCGTGTCGCGATCTCTTCCATTCGTTCAATCAACGGATATTAAACCTTTGAATTAATTATGATTTAAATGGTTTATTTTATTATTATTATATTCCCCCGAAACTTAATTACAATATGATACCCATATTCTATAAAAGTGCAAGTAATCTATTATAATTTATAGACCGGAATAAATTGACCCAAACTTAAGTTACAATCATCTTCAACCCAAACGCCAGCTACCAAATTAAATGATCCCCTGCCTCCATTCCTATTTCCTAGAGTTTACTGAATCTTCTCCATCATTAAAAGAAAATAACGTGGACAGTGTCGATAGTTTCAATCAATCTACCTTCATCGCTCTCCAACTCTAGCCACTGTATCTTCCTCAACCACCCAGATCCATGACGTCGACGATCCTATTTCAGGCCTGAACCCTCTGTGTCAGATGAACTCGCCGGAAATGTCGGCGTCAGTGGCCTTAAGCAGCCGATTTCCAATCACCGGAAGAAGAGCTTGCTATGGTGGAAGAAGACAATGGATATGGCAGAGTCGGCGGCCTTAATCAGCTCGCAATCATCGCTGACCACGGTGGAAGAAGATGGACGAAACTAATGGATATGGCAGCGGCGGCCTTAATCGGTCGAATCGCAGTCATAGCTGGCCACGGCGGCACCGGAGCCCTTCCACGACTGAATCGCAACTTTCGATTCGGGTTAATTGGTTGGTCATGGCCGCTCCGACGTCGTCGCTTGGGTGAATTCCGGTCAGACGATTAATCATTTCCAATCCGAGTCAGGTTATTTGGTCTGACTTGTTTTGGTTGGGATAATTATAAAGTCGGTTTGTGGTTTCGGTTTGGTTAATAGCACAAGGAAATAAAATAATAATTTTGACTTTCCCCAACTATTTACGGAAACTTTAATTATTTCTTTAATTTGATTTGACTGATTAATTAGCTAATTGTTATCATTGATTTTAGCTATTTTCACGAGATTTGGCATATTTTTCTTACTTGTTGTGAAATATAAGAATCTTCCATAAATAATTCGTTCAAAAAATCTATTTTTGTTATTAATATTTGTATTCATTACATTTGAATGTCCATTGTGTAACCTCCCATCTTGTAACCTCCCGTTTGTGTAATCTCCTCCTACTATTCATTGTAATTAATCTCATATTTATGTGTACTTATTTTAGTCTTGTATATGTTATGGTATCTTGAGCCTATAAATAGAGCTCTACATTGTAACCTTGTACACATCAATAAGAAGCACAACTCTCAATAAGAAGCACAACTCTCATATTCTTTCTCTTGATTTCTCTTGTTTTTTTAGTTTTCTAACAGTTTTAATATTAATATTCTTAAAAGGGTTATTATAATTAGAAAGCAGCAACTTTGGGCCTTTGTTTAGCAACTTTGGGCCTTTGTTTTGAAAATGCACAACTTTTCGAAACCCCAAATCTATCCCAATTTTTGATATAGTTAACGCCGTTAGGCCTTGTTTGAATTTTTTTGAAAGAAAATGATCGGATCGCAATTTTGATAGACACGGTGGCTGAAACATAGTTACACGTGTTTTGACGTTTTAGCTCATTTCATTTAAGCGAATAAAAAAATTTACCCAATTAAAATTAATAAATTATCCATCCAAATTTTCCTCCACCTTCTATCTTCTTCTTCCTCTGCTCCCTCGAGGGCGGTGCCGACACCAATAAACCCATCTCCTTCGATGTCGTCGTAGCCGCATAACTCAACACAATCGTCGTGGGTGAAGGTCCACGAGATCTCCGTCACGTCAAGGTCCTCCTCGACAGATCCCCTGCAATTTCCTTATCTTCAGGCTCATATTCGATTCCCTGATGAGGAACTCGCGAAACCACGATTTTCCTCGATGAGGATTCGTCGTGGGTGAAATAGGTCCTTAAAGACCCGTCGTCCGAATCGGCTGAGTGGTTAGGGGAAACACCGGTGTGGTTATCACCCCGAGTGGTCATAGAGAATTGGGAGAATCCCAGATGAAGACCGTTCCTCCCTCCGCTCCCATCCGCCCGCTCGACTTTTCTTCTCTCAAATCGTTCGACCTCCGAACGGTCGAACCTCTTGCGGCTTCAATCCGTCAATATCACAAATCGACAGAACTTTGAGTTCCGGGTCTCCAAATCCAACCTCCAGAGTATGAAATCTAATTGCAACCAACCAATCCCTAGAAAACACATCCTCTTGCGTCGCCTGCGTCACAGCCTTATCGGTTGGATTTCCTGTTGACGAAATCTCAATCAGAACGTCTCCATTTGTAATGTATACCCGTCGATCTACGTCGCCGCGTTTGTGAACCAGAGTTCTCAAAAAATAGAATGGTGAAGTAGAGGAGGAGGAGGAGACGATGAACGGCGGACAAGCCGCTAGGATTTTGATTCTAGAGTTAGGGATTTGGATTATGAGTAGGAAATGGAGCAGGAGAAGAAATGAAGAAATGGTTGTAGTGCCGGCGGCTGTGCAGCGGTGGATTCGACTGGAAGAAGAAGAAGATGAAAAAGGAAATTAAAATATGGGTTTATTATTAAAATTGAAGGGTTAATAAACACGTGTAACTACGTTTCAGCCATCGTGTCTGTCAAAATTGCGATCCGGTCACTTTCTTTCAAAAAAATTCAAACAAGGCCTAACGGCGTTAACTATTTCGAAAATTGGGATAGATTTGGGGTTTCGAAAAGTTTGTGCATTTACAAAACAAAGGTCCAAAGTTGCTGCTTTCTAATTATAATAACCCTTCTTAAAATGAATGAAATTGTTTTAGGTTTTTTTCATTATCTTAAATATAGGTAAATTAGCTATAATTAAACTCTTAACGTTGGTGTGTATTTATAAAATTTTGTTATTAGTTTATATTTTTTTATGAATTTAAGTTCTATACCATGTGATTATTGTATAATAATTTTTTGTATGAATTTATGTTTTTACTTTGTTATTATTACTTTGGTGATTTTATTGTGATAATTTTTTGTATCAATTTATTGTGATTATGTTTTTACTTTGGTGATGCATCATTACATATGTCAAAAACCTATGTCATTGTGTACAATTTTTGTTACACTCTGAATTCTGGAACCGGGAAAATTTTGAATTTTATTTAACATGTTTGAGAAATGAATGCAATTCGACGTTTAAACTATTTCAGAGACGAGTTTCGTAAAAAAAAACTATTTGAGAGACGAGTTAATCTCACCAACGGAAGGCGGAGTGGGACGTAATTGTACTGACTTAACTCCTGCAGTATGCTAGATTGGCATATTTATACTATTGTATGAGTCGTATAAGAGATGCTTTAAATACGAGGGGACTAAGTGATGCGAACCGCCTCCTCTAGGAAGGGATCGACTCAACACCCAAAACTATATTATCAGCCCCACGAGAACCTAACCTTTGAAACCGCGGAGAACACTTGAAATCCACTAAGTATAGACTTAGGAACCCCAAGGTATTCAGTCGAATTGGTGCCACAAACAAAGGGTGATAACCTTTGATGATAAACCAAACCTTAAGCTAAGCAACAACGAGCAAAGACTTGAAGGAAAAAGAACAAAGTTCTGAAATTTCAATTATGACTTAACGTATCTTACAATGATGGCCGAGGCCTCTATTTATAGCACAAGGGTGGCCTAAGCCGTCTCCAACTCTAAAAAGGTAAGACTAAAATAATCCTAAAAGATAGGCCGAAGAAAATATTAAAATACACAAAGTTGTCCGAGAGTGAAAATCAAAAACCGGCAAAATTGCACAAAACCCTAATCCGGGCGGATTAGGGCACGCCGGGTGTCCGTGTCCGATCGGGCTTAGGAAAACCCTCCGGGCGCGGGCTGGACTCCGGACGCGGCTAGGAAAAGTGCCGGAACCCGCGCGGTGGCATTTCTGTAATTACCGCGGGTTCCGGGTGACCGGGCGGTCGGGTGGCGTCCTTCGGTGCTGGTGACCGGCTCGGCATCAAGTGCTCCGGACCCGATACTAGGGTTTTGGTGATGCCGGGCGGTTCTGGCTTTCTGCTGGCCATTTCTTCGGACAAGTGAGGTTCCTCCCAAGTATTTGGACCTCCTGAGTCTTCTGGCTTCAACTTGTCCGCCAGGTTCTGAGTGATGAGCATGGTTGTCCGCTGTAGGGGCTGGTTGGCCGTGCGCTCCGGGGCCCAGGCAGTGTCCTTAGGAAGCCAACCTGTCTGGGCCACATATTCTCGAATCTTCTTGTCTTCCGTACGCCAGAATTCTTCCCAGATGGCCTTTGACGTGTGTTTGACTTGAGGGATCCTTGAAGAGAGGTTGGGGAAAGACTGAGACTCAGTGCTCGGTCTAGGACTTAGGTTCTCGGCCAGTAACATGGCCTGGAACTCCCTTCCATCTCGAGGTGTCTTCCCTCCCTGTGGAGCAGACCTGAGCTTGTTCTTGAGCTCATTTCTAGGCTTGAGAGCTTGTAAGTAGCCAGTCCTTAGTTCTAGGCGCTTTTTGTATGGACCCGGAGTGCTGCCTTCCATGGGGTACCTTGGTGGGGTGTAGGTATACCGTTGTGGCCCGGGGCGGTGGAGCCGGGTCATATCATCCCCCTCTTCTTGACTGGGATTTGTCCCCAAATCCAACTCGGCATCCTTCCTGGATCCCATCACTCTTTTCCAAACTTCAGCTATCTTGTTGGCGACGGCCGGGGAAGATTCAGCTTCATCAGTAGTTCTAGGGGTGTCATTCGAGTCGGTACTGGACAATGTCTCGGACTCGTCAGTGTCTTCTCCTTCAGTCTCCATTTCTTCCACTTCATAAATGCCATTAACAGTAATGTTAAGGCTCGGGGAACTGCTGGGCGAGGGTTCTTCATTCATTTCCTCATCCAAGTCTTCTGCTGGATCTGCTTCACTCGGGGCAGCTTTAAAAATCCGCCGGGAGACGACTTCCCATTGAATCTCGGGACGGGTGGCGGTCGGATTCGTGACCGTCGGGGGCGCCGGGTGGCCGTCGGGGCCGGCGCTCGGCTTCAGGTCGTCAAAGATACCTCCGTCTTTCTTCTGGTCAAGATTGGCCGAAGGAATGTGCAAAAGACCCGGGGTGGACCGATGGACATCATCCGGCGCGGACAGGATGTCCGGAGCAGTCGTGATGCTAGGTCGGGGCAGGGCCGGTGCCAGGCCGGGGCAGTACTGGGACCTGTGCCGGGGCAGCGCGGGTGCAGGGCCGGGGCAGTGCTGGGCGCGGGCCGGGGCAGTGCTGGGCTCTGTGCTGGGGCAGTGCTGGGCGCCGGGCCGGGGCAGTGCCGGGCGCTGTGCTGGGGCAGTGCTGGGGCAGTACTGGGGCAGTGCTGGGCGCGGGCCGGGGCAGTGCCGGGCGCTGTGCTGGGGCAGTGCCGGGGTGATCACTCGACTGCTGAAGGCTGTAAATTTTTCCAAGCCTTCTACCTCAACTTCTTCTCCTTCACTCGATTCTCCCTCCAATTCTTCAATAATTGGTTCCTCCTCGTCGTTTGTCACGACTTCTCCCTCTCTAAGCACCATGGTTCGGGTGTTAGGGCATTCCCTTGCCATGTGACCCCTACCTTGACATTTAAAACACACAATGGCACTTGGCCGAGCGTTAGTAGTAGGGATTTTTGAACCAAGATTAGGGTTTACCCGTGGTGCCGTCCCTTGGTTAGGGTTTGGTCGCGATCCGGCGCTCCGGTTAGGGTTTGGCCGGTATGGGGTGTGGCCGGCGCTTCGGTCTCCTCTTACCGGGGCACTGATCGGTGGCGGCGGGGTAGTCCTTCTTCCAAGGCCGTTCTTCAGCTCCCTCTCAACCCTAGTAGCCACGTTGATCAAGTCATCATAGTCAGCAAAGTTGAGAATGTTGACTTGATGTAAAATCTCTCTTTGCAACCCTCCGGTGAAACGGGCTATCTTGGCATCTTCATCCTCACTCAGATCAAGCCGTGCAACCAGGATCTCCATCTCCTTGTTGTATTCCTCAACCGTCATGCTCCCTTGCTTCAAGGATCGAAGCTTGGTGTGCAAGTCTCGGTTGTAGCTACTCGGTACAAACTTCCTCCTCATCTTTCTTTAAGACTCCTCCAAGTAAGGACGGGGTCCTCTCCTTCTTTCCTGATCAGATTCCTGAGTTGGGACCACCACAAGGCAGCATAGTCAGTAAACTCTAGTGTGGCTAGGGTTACCTTTTTCCTCTCGGAATAGTTGTGGCATTCAAAGAAATCCTCCATGGCTCTCTCCCAATCGATGTAGTCGTCGGGATTGGTTTTGCCAGTGAATTTAGGCACACTGAGCTTCAGGCTGCTCACATCATCATCTTCTTCCTGCTCATTCCTCCTTGGCCGCCGGGGGCCATCTCCATTCGTGGCTCCGAACTGCTCGGCGATTCGGGCCATGTTTTCAGCCATGGCGGTCAGCCGGGCATCAAAAGCGTTGAATCTCTCATCTGCCATGGTTAATCACGAACAATAGGCCTCACAAAATCTCTCTAATGAACCTCACACACTCTTGTTCTTACCACTCGTGTATGAATCCTCTTTTTTTTTTTTTTTTTTTTTTAACAAGTCACTCAAATTAGGGTTTTCTTTGAAATTTTCAAAACAAAGTCAATCTCAATTCAAGTAGTTGCAAGTTTCTTCGAAGCTATGCAGTCTAAGTCTACCAATGACACTAACAAGACCTTATACCTAGGGTTTCGGATTTCTAGGGGCCAGAATCTTGAGTTAGGGCGTGGGATGACAAGACATACAAATTTGGGTGTTCTACCAAGAGAGCTAGTAGTGCGAAAGCTAGTAGCTAACTTATGAAAAACCCCTCTTCTTGAACTTATTCTACTACCTTGATTGTGAACGTGGCCTTGCTTTTTAGCTAGGTCAATTTTTCTAGACCTTTGATTTTTCTTTTCTTTTCTTTTTCTTTTCTTTGATCGGCCACAGCTTTTTCTCACAACAAAAACGTAAAGAAAGGTAGAAGAATAGAACAAACACAATGAAGCTATTTTTTTAGGGTTTTTCTGAAACTGAAAACAACGAAAACTAAAGGATATGAATTCAAGTAAAAGAACCTGAAAACTGGGATAGATTGTTGGTCCAAGAGTTGAACCGTGCTCTGATACCAGCTGATGCGAACCGCCTCCTCTAGGAAGGGATCGACTCAACACCCAAAACTATATTATCAGCCCCACGAGAACCTAACCTTTGAAACCGCGGAGAACACTTGAAATCCACTAAGTATAGACTTAGGAACCCCAAGGTATTCAGTCGAATTGGTGCCACAAACAAAGGGTGATAACCTTTGATGATAAACCAAACCTTAAGCTAAGCAACAACGAGCAAAGACTTGAAGGAAAAAGAACAAAGTTCTGAAATTTCAATTATGACTTAACGTATCTTACAATGATGGCCGAGGCCTCTATTTATAGCACAAGGGTGGCCTAAGCCGTCTCCAACTCTAAAAAGGTAAGACTAAAATAATCCTAAAAGATAGGCCGAAGAAAATATTAAAATACACAAAGTTGTCCGAGAGTGAAAATCAAAAAACCGGCAAAATTGCACAAAACCCTAATCCGGGCGGATTAGGGCACGCCGGGTGTCCGTGTCCGATCGGGCTTAGGAAAACCCTCCGGGCGCGGGCTGGACTCCGGACGCGGCTAGGAAAAGTGCCCGGAACCCGCGCGGTGGCATTTCTGTAATTACCGCGGGTTCCGGGTGACCGGGCGGTCGGGTGGCGTCTTTCGGTGCTGGTGACCGGCTCGGCATCAAGTGCTCCGGACCCGATACTAGGGTTTTGGTGATGCCGGGCGGTTCTGGCTTTCTGCTGGCCATTTCTTCGGACAAGTGAGGTTCCTCCCAAGTATTTGGACCTCCTGAGTCTTCTGGCTTCAACTTGTCCGCCAGGTTCTGAGTGATGAGCATGGTTGTCCGCTGTAGGGCTGGTTGGCCGTGCGCTCCGGGGCCCAGGCAGTGTCCTTAGGAAGCCAACCTGTCTGGGCCACATATTCTCGAATCTTCTTGTCTTCCGTACGCCAGAATTCTTCCCAGATGGCCTTTGACGTGTGTTTGACTTGAGGGATCCTTGAAGAGAGGTTGGGGAAAGACTGAGACTCAGTGCTCGGTCTAGGACTTAGGTTCTCGGCCAGTAACATGGCCTGGAACTCCCTTCCATCTCGAGGTGTCTTCCCTCCCTGTGGAGCAGACCTGAGCTTGTTCTTGAGCTCATTTCTAGGCTTGAGAGCTTGTAAGTAGCCAGTCCTTAGTTCTAGGCGCTTTTTGTATGGACCCGGAGTGCTGCCTTCCATGGGGTACCTTGGTGGGGTGTAGGTATACCGTTGTGGCCCGGGGCGGTGGAGCCGGGTCATATCACTAAGCATATTCAAATGTTTGTGACGTGCGATTCAGTGAATTTTTTTATCCGGATATTTTGTGGCACCTATTTTGTATTTTTGAAGAATTTTTTATTTCTTATATTTATGATATTTTTACTGTGAGTTTGGCTCGTTTACGATGTTAAACGAGTCTGATACGGATTTGGCTCGTTTAGCATTACAATCGAGCCAAATCTGAGTCAGGCTCGTTGAACATCGTAAACGAGTCGATCCTAAGCCCGAGCCCATTTTACCTTTACACGACTCGAGCCCAAGCTGACCCATCCGAGCTACGTGAAAATTTTGACTAACCTAAGCAACAAGGAAATACACACGTTGACCTCAGTAGTAGTGTTCATCTCACATTTCCCTCGAATCCCTTTAAACATCACGTCTTCAATGTCGGTGTCCTCAATTATCAAAATTTCTATCTGTGTTAGATTTCGAGATCAACCATTAATTATATGCTCGAGCATTCAAGCTTCGATAATTGTTTTGTTAGCTGGAATAATTTTGAAGCAATTAAACTTTTTATGGATATGAAATATCATTTTACATATGACACTCTTTCAAACCATGAAACTCACTTTCTATGAGTTCCACCACCCTAATTTTGATTTATGGCTTTTATGAGAAAATAATTAAGAAACAACCATTAATCACTAACCAATTTCCACAGCTACTAGTAGTAGTTACTAGTACTCGAATATCACTGAAATTATAAATTCTGCATGAAATCCAATTCCTTGCGAAAAACTTTTGGAATTTTAGTAGTGTTTGTCATGGATTCCAAATAACATCAATAGTATACTAATCCCTTCCAGATAATTTAAACACTTGACTAATCTCTTCCGTAACACATGTTATACTAATTGTTCTAATTAGTATTAGTTGTTAATAATCTCGATAATTCACTTAAACACTTTCAAGCCATTAGCGGTTAATAAATCCAGATAACATCAATAAAATTTAGCGAGAAGGTCGTGCGTCCAATCTAAGTCGAGACTAGATTTGCAGGAGTTAAGTCAGTACAATTACGTCCCACTCCTCCTTCCGTTGGTGAGATTAACTCGTCTCTCAAATAGTAATTTTTTTTTTGACGAAACTCGTCTCTCAAATAGTTTAAACGTCGAATTGCATTCATTTCTCAAACATGTTAAATAAAATTCAAAATTTTCCCGGTTCCAGAATTCAGAGTGTAACAAAAATTGTGCACAATGACATAGGTTTTTGACATATGTAATGATGCATCACCAAAGTAAAAACATAATCACAATAAATTCATACAAAAAATTATCACAATAAAATCACCAAAGTAATAATAACAAAGTAAAAACATAAATTCATACAAAAAATTATTATACAATAATCACATGGTATAGAACTTAAATTCATAAAAAAATATAAACTAATAACAAAATTTTATAAATACACACCAACGTTAAGAGTTTAATTATAGCTAATTTACCTATATTTAAGATAATGAAAAAAACGTACAACAATTTCATTCATTTTAAGAATATTAATATTAAAATTGCTAGAAAACTAAAAAAACAAGAGAAAGCAAGAGAAAGAATAGGAGAGTTGTGCTTCTTATTGATGTGTACAAGGTTACAATGTAGAACTCTATTTATATGCTCAAGATACCATAACATATACAAGACTAGAATAAGTACACATAAATATGAGATTAATTACAACAATAGTAGGAGGAGATTACACAAACGGGAGGTTACAAGATGGAGGTTACACAATGGACATTCAAATGTAATGAATACAAATATTAATAACAAAAATAGATTTTTTGAACGAATTATTTATAGAAGATTCTTATATTTCACAACAAGTAAGAAAAATATGCCAAATCTCGTGAAAATAGCTAAAATCAATGATAACAATTAGCTAATTAATCAGTCAAATCAAATTAAAGAAATAATTAAAGTTTCGTAAATAGTTGGGGAAAGTAAAAATTATTATTTTATTTCCTTGTGCTATTAACCAAACCGAAACCACAAACCGACTTTATAATTATCCCAACCAAAACAAGTCAGACCAAATAACCTGACTCGGATTGGAAATGATTAATCGTCTGACCGGAATTCACCCAAGCGACGACGTCGGAGCGGCCATGACCAACCAATTAACCCGAATCGAAAGTTGCGATTCAGTCGTGGAAGGGCTCCGGTGCCGCCGTGGCCAGCTATGACTGCGATTCGACCGATTAAGGCCGCCGCTGCCATATCCATTAGTTTCGTCCATCTTCTTCCACCGTGGTCAGCGATGATTGCGAGCTGATTAAGGCCGCCGACGCCGCCATATCCATTGTCTTCTTCCACCATAGCAAGCTCTTCTTCCGGCGATTGGAAATCGGCTGCTTAAGGCCACCGACGCCGACATTTCCGGGGAGTTCATCTGACACAGAGGGTTCAGGCCTGAAATAGGATCGTCGACGTCATGGATCTGGGTGGTTGAGGAAGATACAGTGGCTAGAGTTGGAGAGCGATGAAGGTAGATTGATTGAAACTATCGACACTGTCCACGTTATTTTCTTTTAATGATGGAGAAGATTCAGTAAACTCTAGGAAATAGGAATGGAGGCAGGGGATCATTTAATTTGGTAGCTGGCGTTTGGGTTGAAGATGACTGTAACTTAAGTTTGGGTCAATTTATTCCGGTCTATAAATTATAATAGATTACTTGCACTTTTATAGAATACTGGGTATCATATTGTAATTAAGTTTCAGGGGAATATAATAATAATAAAATAAACCATTTAAATCATAATTAATTCAAAGGTTTAATATCCGTTTATTGAAGAATGGATGAGATCGCGACACGCAAGCGGGTGCACTCGGTGCACCCACCTAGCTGGGTGCACTGGAGTGTTTACCTTGATAATAAATCATTAAAATGGATAAAAAACTTGCCGGTGGCACATTCTAATTTTAATGCGATAAAAAGTAATACTAATAATCTTTGAATCAATACTAAAATTTTATTTTAATTTTGACTCAATACTTTTTTGAATCTTGGGTCCGTCTCTCATTATGTAATTTTTTTTAATAAGACACCCCCTTAGCCAATTTCATGGCTCCGCCACTGATGCTGACTAATGGGAAGATTGTGACCTTTGATGCTTGGTTGAATATGGCTATGGCGACTCCTACTGCTGCTATCTCCACAGGTCCTATGTTTCTCAAAGAGTAATGGAATTGAAATCATCATTACTATGAAACTGAAAGACGATCAAACAAACTTAAATTCGAAAGCTAATAAAACTCGTGAAAATCTAGAGCAAACATCAAAGACTCGCGTGACTCGATGAACCACAATTTTAAAAGTGTTCAATTTATAATTCTTAATAAACCAACCCCTCGTATATCGAATAATGTAACCTATGAACAAATTAAAATTTTAGGTACTAAAAATTGCGCTTTTCACCATAATAAATAAAAAAATGAAACTATGTACCAAAATAAATACCTATTCAAACTATATACAAATATGAATATATCCGCCTAGGCCTAGGCGATTTCGCCCAGGCCCTAGCGTTATCGCCTACAGCCCAGGCGTTATCGCCTGCCCAAACTCAAACACTATAAATTTGCAAGGTGATTTAATTATTACTTTGCAAAGTGATGAGCCAATTTTTAACAATTACAAAAAGATCACTAGTTTATATAATTTTGTAAAATAATTATTGAAGTTTGAATTTCAATAATGAATTTAACCGTGCTACCATAATCGTAACTAATTTGAATTCAATTCTTACTCGTGAAATTGTTAACTTGTCGAGTCTATATCGTTCGAATCGAGCTGAATGGTATGGTAGGCTCGAACTCATTCATTTATTAAAATTCAAAACTTGTTAACTTGTCAAGTCTATATCGTTCGAATCGAGCTCGCTCGAGCATCGAGCTGAAGCGGGTAGGCTCGAACTCATTCATTTATTAAAATTCAAAAAACTTGTTAACTTGTCAAGTCTATATCGTTCGAATCAAGCGAGCTCGATTTGTCAACTCGTTGAGTTTGGACAAGTTAACAAGTTCGTGAGTAAGAATTGAATTCAGTTTAGTTACGATTACGGTAGCACGGTTAAATTCATTATTATTATAAACAAAATTATATAAACTAGTGATCATTTTGTAATTGTTAAAAATTGGGTTAGCACTTTGCAAGTAATAATTAAATCACTTTGCAAATTTATAGTGTTTGAGTTTGTTTAGGCGATAACGCATATGCCCTAGGCGGATATACCCATATTTGTACATAGTTTGAATAAGTATTTATTCTGGTACATAATTTTTTTATTTTATTTATTATGGTGAAAACTCCCTAAAAATTCAAGGAAAGAAGATAAATTTTTGGGTAAAGTACATTAGTGGTCACCTAAGTATGAATCTTATGTCATTGCAGTCACTTAATTTTAAACTAGGTCAACTTAGTAACATAAGTTTGAAAATTAGATCAACTTAGTCATTCTACTCGAATTTTTTTATATTTTTTGTTAAAAATGACATGTTAAGGTGATATGTCATAAAAAATATTATTTAGCATTCTAATTTCAACTGAATAACTTAATCGAGCTCTTATTAAAGATTAATTGGACAAAGTTAACCAAAAATCAATCCACCTCTAATTTTTCATCTTTTTTCTCAACATTTGTCCACCAACACTTCGAACTTCATATTAGAATATAATTAATATTTTTTGATGATATGACACCTTAACGTGTTATTTTCAACATAAATTATTAACATATTAGTCAAAGTAATTGTGTTGACTCAATCTCTGAACTTGAGTTAATGAAAACATTGATAATTCTCCTAGCAACTACATGTACTTATTAGTATTGCTAGTGGACATATATATGAGTTGACTTGAAAAAATGAAGGTCGAAACAATTAGATGTTTACTGAAAATTGTGAAAACTTAAAAAACAATTCAAACAAATTTAAATTTGAAAGCTAATAAAACTCTTGAAAATTCGACTAAACATGAAACAGTCACATGACTAAACGAACAGAGACTAAAAAACTAGTGTTGTCCAACATATAAATTTTAATAAACTAATATTTCGCATATTTAACGATGTAATCCATAAATAAACTCAAATTTCCGAATACTAAAAATTGGGATCAGATCAGCGTCCAAGATAATTTGGGTTTGGAAAGTTCCAAACCCATCCTCAACCATTAGATCTAGTTTGACCCTTTGACCAATCTAATGGCCCAGATTTGTTAGGGGTATTTAGGACTTTACACAAATCATTTAATTATTATATTTAATTTAAATATTTAATTATTACTTTTATTTTAAATATTTATATCTGTTACTGTTTTATGTTCATCGCGCCAGTTGCGCCGCGCCACCGTCGCCGGCCGCCGTGACTTTTCCGGTGACTTTCTGGTAACTTTTCCGGTGACTTTCCGGTGACTTTTTCGACGACTTTTCCGGTGACTTTTTCCGGCGACTTTTTTTGTGACTTTTCCGGTGAGGACAAGTTAACTAGTTAACCTGATTTTTATTATTAACTTGTTAGCATGTTTTTTTTTTATTGATAAACTAGTTAACTAGTTAACTTGGGTTTTTACAGTTAACTAGTTAGTTAACATGTTTTCCGACGACTTTTCCGGAGAGGACAAGTTAACTAGTTAACCTGATTTTTACTATTAACTTGTTAGCATGACTTTTATTGATAACTAGTTAACTAGTTAACTTGAGTTTTTACGGTTAACTAGTTAGTTAACATGTTTTCCGGTGAGTTTTCCAGTGAGGCTCCGGAGACCGACCAAACTCTGGTGACTTTTCCGGCGAGGATAAGTTAACTAGTTAACCGGATATTTACTAATAACTTGTTAAACAAGATTTTTGTATTGATAACTAGTTAACCTGAGTTTTTACAGTTAACTAGTTATCAGCAAATAACTAGTTAACATGTTATCTAATTGAGTTAACTAGTTAACCAATCGAGTTAACATGTTATTTTGCTGATAATTAGTTAACGAATTACCGTGATCAACTAACTAAATTTTTGTTAATAGGTTATCTAACTAGTTATGTTATTTTTAATTAGTTAACTAGTTAACATCATGATTTATCGAGTTAACTAGTTAACCAATCGAGTTAACCTGTTATCTAATCGAGTTAGCTAACTTGTTATCAACATTAGTTAACTAGTTAGAAAAGTTAGTTAACTAGTTATCAAATTGAGTTAACTAGTTATCTAAACGAGTTAACTAATTAACCAATCGAGTTAATTAGTTATCTAATCCAGTTAATTAGTTATCTAATCGAGTTAACTAGTTAACCAATAGAGTTAACTAGTTAACCAATCGAGTTAACCGATTTTTTTGTTAATAGTTATCTCACTAATTATGTTATTTTTAATTTAGATAACTAGTTAACATCATGCTTTATTGAGTTAACTAGTTATCAAGTTGTTAACTAGTTATCTTTTCTACTCGAGTTAACTAATTAACTTATCGAGTTAACGAATAATAACTCCATTAACTAGTTAACTGGGTAATTAGCATTAGGAGTCCCATTCCTTTGTGGTTTGTACGAAATCGTCTCATTCGTTTGAAAAAAAACGGATTAGTCCCATACGTTTTAAATTCAAACAAATTCATCCCACTGATCACTTTTCCGGCCAAATCGAACAGTCAGCATGCTTAGTCAGCAAAAAAAACTTAGGTGGAAGGTCCAACTCATCTATTTTGACCCAACCGGTCAAAAGAGCAAACCCAACCCAAACCCCCTAAAACAATGAGTCTTAAACCCACGTTTCTGAACTCAGCTATTGAATCAGTCTGAAACTTCCTCTTCCCTTATTTTTTTGAATCTAAAACCCCTACTCATCTGTCTCCTTCTTCTTCCTCCTCTTATTATCTGTCTTCATCTTTCTTCTTCTTATTAATTTTCTTGCATACTTGTTGAAGAAAAGGTTTCAAATAGAGAAGGGTGAGAGCTGCAGAAAGGGAAGTCGATAGACTTCTCAGAGACCAAGAGCTGAGTTCAGAAACGTGGGTTTGAAACTCATTGTTTTGGGGGGTTTGGGTTGGGATTGGGTTAGGTTTGCTCTTTTGACCGGTTGAGTCAAAATAGATGAGTTAGACCTTCCACCTAAGATTTTTTTGCTGACTAAGCATGCTGACTGTTCGATTTGGCCGGAAAAGTGATCGGTAGGATGAATTTGTTTGAATTTAAAACGTATGGGACTGATCCGTTTTTTTTTCAAACGAATGGGACGATTTCGTACAAAACCCAAAGGAATGGGACTCCTAATGCTAATTACCCCTAGTTAACTAGTTATCTGATGATGATTTCAACTAGTTATGTTCCAATCGATGAATTAACATGTTATGATAACTAGTTGACATCATCATCAGATAACTAGTTAACGGAGTTATTGTTCGTATTTGTTTGGTTGATACATATCAATGTATTCTTTCTCTTCGAATGTCTTTGCTTCTCCTTAATTAATATCGACATAATATGTTCAATTCTTCTTATTTTTCTTCCTGTTTCAGATTACCAGAAGACTAATTGTATGCTACTCATCATCATGAATGGAGATGCATAGTTTAACTTTCTATAATTAATCACTACAATCAATTATTAACATTTTTGGATTTGATGCCTACCATCTCCAATTCCAATTTCTCATCCAACTTCTTTCCACCCAACACCAGATTCACTTCACCGACTTCCAGAGCAACCTTAGCTAAGCTCAGCTTGGCCAGAGTTCCCACTTACAGAGCTGGTAAAAGAAGTGGCATCACAATCTTATTGATAAAAGGCATAACTGTGTTTCCATGGAGATTAACATCATTACAATGATCAGCATGAACCATGTCTCATTTTCATTTTTGTCTTTGCTTGGTGAAGGATCTCATCATAATGAAACCAAATCCAAAAGTACAGTAATGAATGTGCCCAGAACCAAACCGTAGTAAAAGCAGCAGAAGACCAATGCCCAGCCTTTGATTTCCATCTCCCGGCCTCCACCGACCAATGCCCAGACTTCGATTACCAAACTCCCATCCATCCGCCGCCAGCCATCCCAGCTCACAGCGTTCTCCCGACGCTACCCCACCAATCTCAACTCCACCGATCTGCCACCTCTTAGCCTTGATTACGCCTCTCCCTTCCCGACGCCACAACCCACCTCCGATTTCTCCAACCTCCTTCAATCCTCCATCCAGATTCCCAATCCCACCGACCAGCACCCGATTCCTTCCAGCCCTGGCGAGATTCATAGTGGATTGGAGCTACTGCGACGAGGAATTCGAGGCGAGGATCTGGGATTCGAAGCAGAAGGAAGAGAAGGTGAGGGAGAAGAGGAGGAATGAAAGAGGGCATGGGAGGGTGTGTTGGAGGAGAAGAGTGTGGTGGTGGTGACAGAGGCGATGAAGATCGGAGGAGGCCGCCGAAGAGAAGGTGAGTTGGAGAGGAAGCGGCTGTAGGTAGAAAGCTGATTAGGGCTGAGACAAGAAGGGCTCATTTTTGGAATTTCGAAAACACCCTTATGTTATTTGGGTTTGGAACGGTCCAAACCCTGAGGGTTTGGACGCAGATCCGTTGCCTTAAAAATTCGAGGAAGAAAAAAACTCACCTTAAAAAATAAAATACACAAAAATCTAAACTCACAAGCCCACAAAACTTGAGCCCAAAGGAAATAGAAGCAGTAAGCCCACTTTCCATCTAAAACCCAAAGCAGAAGCCATATATTGTAGAGAAGTACTAACACTTTTTTCCCATAATATATATATTTTTTTTGATGAATTCCCATAATATTATTGAGTATCAATTATTTTAATTTTAGGTACTGATTTGTTCATAGTAAATATTTAATTTAAATTTGAAAATATCAGTTTTCTATGGGTGTGTTTGGATAGATGGATTTAAGTTTGGTATTTGAATTTGGTATTTCAAATTCTAAATTTTCTTGTTTGGTTAGAAACTAACTTGTGTATTTGAATTTGAATGAAATCCACTCTTATAGTTTTTAGTGTGGGGTTTTCGGTGGTCATCAATTTGTGGTCAGGGTTGTAGTGTGGGTGCTATGCAGAATCAGAATGAGGAAGTATGGGGGATCAAGGTTAAAAATTAATCTCGCCTTAACCTCAACTTCAATTTTGATTAATTATTTTAAACATCGACAAAGAACAAGAAGTTATAATAAATATAATGAAAATCCGAGCATGTACATGTTTTAGAAACAATGAGAGTGGTACAGGCCTCCTTAAAAATCATCACCATGCATCCTAAAATAAATCCGTGAAGACCGGAGATTCAAAGTAAAGAGGGGTAAGGTTATACACTAACACATGCACGCACAAACTTAGGGCCTAATTGGTATATATCAGGGTAACGTATTTTACACTTGTTATCCTCATCATTTCCCTCTTAAGTTATAACACCATGCACGACGAGCATGCACATGGGGGCGATCCACGTACAGCGACAGCAACGTTAAATCCGCTTAGGGTGTGTTTGGATAGATGGATTTAAGTTTGGTATTTGAATTTGGTATTTTAAATTCTAAATTTTCTTGTTTGGTTAGAAACTAACTTGTGTATTTGAATTTGAATGAAATCCACTCTTATAGTTTTTAGTTGTATTTCAAATCCCCTCTTACAAGTAGTGATTTCAAATTCACAAATTTTAAATACCAAATCCAAATACCAAATACCAAATGCAAATCACTCTATCCAAACACACCTTATTTGAATTTGCAAGTACCGATTTTCATAATAGATATTTCATTTGTTAATTTTAAGTACCAATTTTAACATTGTTATGATGACAAAAAAAAAGTGTTGTCACATAAAAATTTGCCCAAGTAAGCAAACCTAAGTGGCCAATGAAAACAGTGTCGATGAGGGAAGCAACAGGGTCAGCTGCTAAGGCCATGGCAGCTGGTACTGCTATCCTCAGTATCTCCATTCCAAGTTCATCCTTCTTCATCACAACTCTGCATATCCATAATTCATATTAATAGAATGAAGGACATGCACTTATTAACCCCTAGCTAAGCTACATATATATAATAAGAAATTAATTACAGACCTAGCATCTCTGAAGAAAACAAAGATTGGCAAGTTGCTCCATTGTTGTTTCTTGCTAGTAGGTGCAATAACAACAGGAAGAGAAAGCCTTTGATCAGCACCACCTTCTTCTGCCATTTTGGAAGAACTATAGACTCTGTGTGTGTAATGTTGGTGAGTTTCTCTTGATCTCACAATATTGCATGGCCGTCCGCCGGCCTTTTATAGTAGTGGTGGCCGTGGTGGGGTTGAGGTTGAAAAACTCATGATTAAAACCTAACTCAGAGTTTGGATTCAGATGCAGACTGCTGTATCTGCAATCTGCATGCATACCTAATCGAACTAGCTAGAAGACAAACGCCTCGAATAGCACCTTCCCTGGGAGAGTACCGTAAGTTGTAACAAATTTTGTCCCTTATGATCGGATTTTTTCCAGAAATGGGCTTGGTCCTAAAATCAATTCCCAAAATAGGCTCCATGTACGGTCAATTCCCAAAATAGGCTTGATTTTGCTGACTGGGCACGTTTGTCGCCAAAATAAATGGCGATCATTGTTTATCGCCAATATAAATGGCGATTTACACCATCTGACACAACAGCACCAAAAATCGCCATTTATATTGGCGATTTCAGCACTGAAAATCGCCAATATAAATGGCGATTTCCATGTCTGACACAACAGCTGAAAGTCGCCATTTATATTGGCGATTTTTAGAGCAAAATCACCAATATAAATGGCGATTTTCAGCTGCTGAAACAGCAGCTAAAAATCACCATTTATATTGGCGATTTGCTTTAAAAAGTTTGTCTAACACTTTACTTTCAAATAGAGTGAAATAGCACTTTGGCCTCTCTACTTTGTAAACTTAACAAATAGTCCCCTATTGTATAAACTGCTCTTTTTATCTTTCATTTTTTAATCAATTTGTATTTTGGGTCCTTCCATTTCAACTAACGCTTCATGACGTTAAATATGTGCACATAGATTCTATTTTGAGATTTTTTATGTTCGTATTTCAAAACAATGGCGAAGCTAGGATTCAAGCATACCCTGGGCCCGATACATAAAATACAATAGGCCGAATACATTTTCGTACGAAAAAATACATATATTTTAGCTATTTGGGTCAAGGGGACCCTGGGCCCGGGACCAGGGTAGCCACCCCCTATCTTCGTCAGTGTTTCAAAAGGTGTTTATAATTGACTAATGTTACTCGTATAGTACTCATTAATTTAATTGGTGCGCATTACTATACGAGTAACATTAGTCAATTATAAACACCTTTCGAAATACGAACATAAAAATCTCAAAAAAGAATCTATGTGCACATATTTAACATCATGAAGCGTTAGTTGAAATGGAAGGACCCAAAATACAAATTGGTCAAAAAATGAAAGATAAAAAGAGCAGTTTATACAATAGGGGGCTATTTGTTAAGTTTACAAAGTAGAGAGGCCAAGTGCTATTTCACTCTATTTGAAAGTAAAGTGTCAGACAAACTTTTTTAAAGCAACTATAAATGGCGATTTATAGTTGCTGTTTCAGCAGCTGAAAATCGCCATTTATATTGGCGATTTTGCTCTAAAAATCCCTTATGATCTACAAGTCCGGCTATTGCAAAAAGACACTCTTATTTTAAACTTTATTTGGCCTACTGATAGATGACTTTACTCTAAAGAAACAATAACTGGGTTTTTATTCAAAATTATTTGGTTTTTTTTTTTTCAGACAAAGTTAAACAGCCTGTTTTATACTATTAAATGATCGATTTATCACTTGTATCCAACTTAATAATTTAGTTTTTTTTTTAAAGTGGTTTCATTGATGGAATTGAGTCCAATTCCCAGACCCAATTCCATCAACCAAACGACCCCTTAGTTTTTAACTAACTTTATGTTAGAAAGTGTGCAATTAGTCTGATATGTCAGTTAAAAGGTTTTGTGTGACTACTGAGCTAGTCATTATTTGCAAGTTCACTATTTCGTCCTACATCATCACCACCACCTTCTACTACCATCATACGAGTCCCTTATCGTTACTGACGTCCCTTCGTCCACCATCAGTCGAACCTATTAACTTGTTATAGCAACAAGTCAGCATGAAGTGATTCATCATCCTCAAACTACCTCCTTGGCCTCCCCAACATAGCAAGGGTTAGCCTTCACGATTGATAATCTTTCCCCGTTCCTATTATATATTATGGCAATCTTCACATCTTTGTACCGGGCTTAGCTTTGACACGTTCCCCCAGACCAGAGATAATAAATAATGAACCTAAATAGTGGGAAATCTCTTTCTATGTACAAGATAGTTTGAACTCATATTAGAGTAATGGTTATACTACGTTCAAGATAGGGCAGCGAATATGATGGACTGAAACCAGCTGGTTAATTGTTTTTTTTTTTGGTGGGAAAGCGGCGCAAAACGCCTTATCGATTAATCAAAATATGTCGGGGAGTCGGGACACCCAAAACATCGTGTCGAAGAAAATACATCAAATTACAATCAACAAGGGGAAAAGAATGAGCTCCCATAGGAAAGTCATGTCCACTTTTTCCCAGGAAGTCCGCGGCTTTGTTGGCTTCGCGAAACACATGTCGAACGGTCACCACCCAATCTCTTATGCAGAGCTCTTGAAAGGCAAGGATCTCAAGACCATGTTGATGAATCGGGCTGTCAGTGTGCAAAAGGAGAGCCACAACAGCTCTAGAGTCTAATTGAAGCTCCACTTTGCTATAGTTAAGAGACCAGGCAAGCTCCAAGCCTAAAATCGCCCCTCGGAGCTCCGCACGAGTAATGGAGCAAGAACCGAGATTAGCCACAAAGGCTCCCAGTGCCCGCCCGTCGCTGCTTCGAACAATCCCCCCAGCAGCGCGCGATTAGGTTGATGCAGCACTGACCCATCGGTATTGACAATTATCGTATCGCCAAGACCTGGATCCCAGGCAATTTCCTCAAGCGATCTGACATTCGTGTCCTGATTGAGGCGAGCATCACGGTCAATGGCAGCGGTAACAGTCGCGGTCCAAGATTGAATCTTATGGGCAAGAGAATCGGCTGGATTGAGAGAATCCGAGAAGACCAGCTCGTTTTGGGCTTTCCAGAGGTACCAAAGGGTAATCCCGAAGGTCCTGGAGCGGGCTCCGCCAAGGAAAAGATGAATCCAAGTAGATAAGTTGCAGCTCCAATCCTGATGAGAAGTGTCGAAACCCAGATTCCTCCAAACAGCACCCGCATATCTGCACTCACGGAGGATATGGGTAAGAGTTTCGCAGGCCTCTCCACAACAACTACACGAAGCATCTGAGGCAATATGTCATCTAACTCTTTACGAGTTGGAGAGGAGTCTCCCATGACCAGTAAGCCAGATGAAGAATTGGATACGACTTGGCCCCGACCAACTCCAGATCTTCTTCCAAATAGGATCCTGAGTAACAGTTTGGCTAGAGTGAAGAAGCTCATAAGCGGACCGGATGGAGAATCTACCATTCTGCTCACATCCCCAAACTCAGAAATCCTCCCCATTTGATTCCTTGGGGGTGGACATCCCCAGCACCTGCTGCACAATCTCATAGGGTAATAACCTGTTGAGTCTGGCAAGGTCCCAAGCCCCATTTCCATCAGTAAGGTCGGCAACCATGTCCTCAGGGATGAAATCCGGGTTGGTCAGGTCAGCATTATCTGCAAGGCAGCCCCCAGAGTCTACCCAACGAGAATACCAGAAGGAAGTGCTTCTGCCGTCCCGAATAGCCATGCGAGCTCCTTTCATCATGATCGGCCAAACCCCACAAATACCTTTCCAAAGAGCTGATTGAGAGCTTTTATGAGTGGGCACCAGCTCACCATTAACAAGTTTAAGGTATTTACCTTGGAGGATACAAACCCACAGCAAATCCGGATTATGAAGAGTCACGAAAGCCAGCTTAATAAGATAAGCCAAGTTAAGCTCCCTTGCCGATCGGAGACCGAGACCCCTGTCAGTCTTCGATCTGCAGACAGTCTCCCAATTTAGGAGGTGAATTTTTCGTTGGTTAGCGGAAGAGCCCCAAATGAAGGCACGAACCCTTTTATCAATCTCCTCGCAAGTGGTAATCGGGAGCACAGAGGTTTGCATAGCGTAGGCCGGAATGGCAGACAAAACAGATTTTGCCAGCGTAGTTCTGCCAGCCAGGCTAAGCGCCTTCACCTTCCAACCAGCAAGTTTCACATCCATTCTGTTCAGAATCTCCTGGTAGGTGTTAACAGTAGTGCGCCCGTGAAGGATCGGGACACTGATGTGACTTTATTTGGTGCATTTTAAGCCTTTGATTAGCCTAAGGATTTCCCGTGTTTGATCTCATTTTGCTATGATTCATATGCTTTTATTGAAGTTTTGTGCAAAGTGTCCTTTTGTTGCCCGGTTGCCACTTTGAGGCCAATTCCATGTCTATTGGAGCTGTTTTCTTTGTATTTTCAGGTCTTGGCATTAAAGTACCAGTGACAAGGAGCACGTGGGATCAAACGGGAGGTCGATCGGAGCTAGGACGGAGGAGATACGGCCGATGCAAGATTGGGGAAAATGCACTTTCAGCTGAAGGAATTTTCGGCGAGAACCTAGAGTTCTCGGACCGAAAATTCTAAGCAGTCGGCGGACATCTGATCATTGAAGATATTTTCGGCGAAAACATTCAAAGTTTTCGCCGAAAACTTTAGAAGAAATGCAGCAGCCGTTCGGTGTTTTCAAGGGTAATTTCGGCGAAAATATTACATCATTTTCGCCGAAAATTATAGTGTTGTCCGGTGCACTATATAAAGAGGAAGGAGGCGAATTAAAAAGGGGGAGCTCATAATTTTTTACACTCGCCGATCTCATCCCTCTTTCCTCTCAACTTCTCCAACACTTTCTCCTCATCAACCAATCCTTCACAACCCTAGAGCAAGGTGCAAATCAAAGTAGAGGAGCTTGGATTGAAGCCCACAACCTTGGAGAGGAGCTTGCAAGAGGAGGATTGCCATGGTCATCTTTCTTTCTCTTTCCTTCATTTCCTTGGTCATGTGTGGCTGATTTCTTAGGTTCTCTTGGATTGATAGATAGTTGTGCTAGGATAGAGGTTAATTGTATAAACTTGCCATGATTGATCTTGGATTGTAAGAAGATGGTCTCTATGACTTGTTGTTAATTCCATTGATGGCTATGGCTTGATTGGTCTATTATTTGTAATGTAATGCATGAGAGTGGTTGGATTACATGGATTGTAGGTCTAGGGATTGAAGGGAGTGTGTTCTAAGAGATTAGATCATCTCAATTCAACCATGGTTGCATGATTTCTCACTTGTGCATTTTATCGAACACTTGGCGTGCATTAGGTTTTCATTCAATTGAACTTTGATTAGTCTTTTGATGATTCTCTTAGTGTTAGGACATTGACATGAGAGTGTGGTGTCTAGCCTAGTGGTCATAGAGTCATAGGAGAGGGTTTTGTAGCTTGGCATTTCATCAAACACCTTTAATGCATCCTTAGTCACTTAGCTTGAGAGCGAGAGCCTAGGTTGAGTGGTTATAGGATAGGGATTTAGTGCGACGAGAGTGCATTGAGTCTATAGAAGTGAAATGCGTGGTCATTCGATTGCATCCTCGATCATGTTTGGCTCGTTTGTGCATTTGTTCCTCTTGAGCATGATGAAGCTATCTTTCCAAGTTAACCTCCTTTACCTTTGATTTGCACCCTTTTGATTTGCTTGTTTGTTTAGTTTCTTTTATGTTTTCAATTGTTCTTATTTCAAACCAAAACTTATTTTAAATGAATAGACCGTCCATGAACCGTGTGAGTAGTTGCTATTGAGAGAGCCCTCGTGGAATACGACCTTGATAGTTGTGAGTTGAAATCTCGCGCATCAAGTTTTTGGCGCCGTTGCCGGGGAACTTTCTCAATCCTTTGAAAGCATTTAGTAGTGGACCGTTCTATTCACTTCCTTCCGTTTTAGTTTTGCTTCTTTGTTATTTCTTTTTGTGGTTTTGTTATCCCGCATTGTTGTACTACTTGGTTGTGTTTGTTGTGCGTGTTTGTAGGTCCCTTATCCACCTATCTAGTTCATGGGAGCAAGGTTGCAAGTAAGATGAACTCGTGGAATGGAGGTAATGGTTATGGTACCTATCAAGGGTGGAATCCATCTCCTAACCCATACTATGGTCATCCTACTCCAACCAACTACTACCAAGGTCCTTGTGAGGAAGATAGCCAATGGTGGGGGCAAGAACAACAAGCTTCAACACCCATGTGGAATGAGCAATGTCCTTATTCATATCCACCCTAAAATCAAGTCTTGCCGGAGTATCATCAAGAGGATTTCACAAGTCATGAACAACATTCTCCACCATCCTACATGCTAGAAGAGCTCTTTAAGATGGTTAGAGAAAGCGAGCGTCCTCGAGAGGAGTTTGTAAGCTATGAGGAACCTCCTCCATCTTTTCCCACGCTTGAGGAAGCCTTGAAGATTGCGGAAGATAATGCGAACCAACTTAATCGCTTAGCTCAAGGCATGACACTCATCAAGGAAGCTCTAGAGGATGAACAACATTCTCCACCTTCCTCCACAATTAAGGGGATGTTGCAAATGGCGGAAGATAATGCGGCTCGGTTGGATCGTTTAAGTCAAAGTGTGAAGCTCATCTCCGACACCCTTGAACCGGAAGTGCTAGTCATGGAAGAAGAAGAAAGTGAGTCTCCCCAAGAGGAATTAATGAGCCATGAGAAACCTCTTCCACTCCTTTCATGCTAGAGATGTTACGAATTGCGGAGGATAATGCAAACCGAGTCAACCGCTTATCCCAAAGCATAGAGCTCGTCATGAAGATTCTTGAGAATGAACGACATCCCAATCATTTGGAGCATGTTTATGATGATGAAGATGACACTTGTGAATCCGAAGAGCTTGACACGGAAGAGGATTTGGTAGTGGAGGAGATTGAAGAGCATGTTCTTCCCATGGAAACACCAAGCAACGATGATGTGTGGATAGAAGAACCAAGGAGACTTGAGGATGATGACACTTTAGAGGTGGTGAGAGATGATTGAAGACTCTTCAAGAAGAGGTGACACCGAGAGTGGAGCACGAAAGTGAACAACACCACTCTATTGTGGTCCCACCAAGGATTGTGAGTACTCTTCAATCTTCTTGCTTGATCATGAAGTACTTGTGTCAAGAGACGGACACAAGCTTCATAACCCCCCCTAAGGTGATAATGGAAGAGGAGTCGTCCATGTTTGAACCGGAAGACTCTTCGAGTGGCATCACCAACTTGGAGACGATGGAGCTAAATGGTGGCCCCCTACCATACTTTCTTCCTCAAGTTCCAAATTTCAAGGGTAGCAAGCCACCCCAAGGTATCAAGTGCTATACAAGCATTATTGCTCATTGGCTATTCTACCCTTTGCTTTTATTGCTACTTGGAGCTCAATCTTCATCATGGAGAAGCTACTTGACATCAAGAGGTACTAAATTGGACACCATAACACAGGTATCGTCGAGCTTAAGAGGGTAACCAAGCGCTTCTTGGGAGGCACCCCATGTGATATGACCAGGCTCCACCGCCCCGGGCCACAACGGTATACCTACACCCCACCAAGGTACCCCATGGAAGGCAGCACTCCGGGTCCATACAAAAAGCGCCTAGAACTAAGGACTGGCTACTTACAAGCTCTCAAGCCTAGAAATGAGCTCAAGAACAAGCTCAGGTCTGCTCCACAGGGAGGGAATACACCTCGAGATGGAAGGGAGTTCCAGGCCATGTTACTGGCCGAGAACCTAAGTCCTAGACCGAGCACTGAGTCTCAGTCTTTCCCCAACCTCTCTTCAAGGATCCCTCAAGTCAAACACACGTCAAAGGCCATCTGGGAAGAATTCTGGCGTACGGAAGACAAGAAGATTCGAGAATATGTGGCCCAGACAGGTTGGCTTCCTAAGGACACTGCCTGGGCCCCGGAGCGCACGGCCAACCAGCCCCTACAGCGGACAACCATGCTCATCACTCAGAACCTGGCGGACAAGTTGAAGCCAGAAGACTCAGGAGGTCCAAATACTTGGGAGGAACCTCACTTGTCCGAAGAAATGGCCAGCAGAAAGCCAGAACCGCCCGGCATCACCAAAACCCTATTATCGGGTCCGGAGCACTTGATGCCGAGCCGGTCACCAGCACCGAAGGACGCCACCCGACCGCCCGGTCACCCGGAACCCGCGGTAATTACAGAAATGCCACCGCGCGGGTTCCGGGCACTTTTCCTAGCCGCGTCCGGAGTCCAGCCCGCGCCCGGAGGGTTTTCCTAAGCCCGATCGGACACGGACACCCGGCGTGCCCTAATCCGCCCGGATTAGGGTTTTGTGCAATTTTGCCGGTTTTTGATTTTCACTCTCGGACAACTTTGTGTATTTTAATATTTTCTTCGGCCTATCTTTTAGGATTATTTTAGTCTTACCTTTTTAGAGTTGGAGACGGCTTAGGCCACCCTTGTGCTATAAATAGAGGCCTCGGCCATCATTGTAAGATACGTTAAGTCATAATTGAAATTTCAGAACTTTGTTCTTTTTCCTTCAAGTCTTTGCTCGTTGTTGCTTAGCTTAAGGTTTGGTTTATCATCAAAGGTTATCACCCTTTGTTTTGGCACCAATTCGACTGAATACCTTGGGGTTCCTAAGTCTATACTTAGTGGATTTCAAGTGTTCTCCGCGGTTTCAAAGGTTAGGTTCTCGTGGGGCTGATAATATAGTTTTGGGTGTTGAGTCGATCCCTTCCTAGAGGAGGCGGTTCGCATCAGCTGGTATCAGAGCACGGTTCAACTCTTGGACCAACAATCTATCCCAGTTTTCAGGTTCTTTTACTTGAATTCATATCCTTTAGTTTTCGTTGTTTTCAGTTTCAGAAAAACCCTAAAAAAATAGCTTCATTGTGTTTGTTCTATTCTTCTACCTTTCTTTACGTTTTTGTTGTGAGAAAAAGCTGTGGCCGATCAAAGAAAGAAAAAGAAAAGAAAAGAAAAATCAAAGGTCTAGAAAAATTGACCTAGCTAAAAAGCAAGGCCACGTTCACAATCAAGGTAGTAGAATAAGTTCAAGAAGAGGGGTTTTTCATAAGTTAGCTACTAGCTTTCGCACTACTAGCTCTCTTGGTAGAACACCCAAATTTGTATGTCTTGTCATCCCACGCCCTAACTCAAGATTCTGGCCCCTAGAAATCCGAAACCCTAGGTATAAGGTCTTGTTAGTGTCATTGGTAGACTTAGACTGCATAGCTTCGAAGAAACTTGCAACTACTTGAATTGAGATTGACTTTGTTTTGAAAATTTCAAAGAAAACCCTAATTTGAGTGACTTGTTAAAAAAAAAAAAAAAAAAAAGAGGATTCATACACGAGTGGTAAGAACAAGAGTGTGTGAGGTTCATTAGAGAGATTTTGTGAGGCCTATTGTTCGTGATTAACCATGGCAGATGAGAGATTCAACGCTTTTGATGCCCGGCTGACCGCCATGGCTGAAAACATGGCCCGAATCGCCGAGCAGTTCGGAGCCACGAATGGAGATGGCCCCCGGCGGCCAAGGAGGAATGAGCAGGAAGAAGATGATGATGTGAGCAGCCTGAAGCTCAGTGTGCCTAAATTCACTGGCAAAACCAATCCCGACGACTACATCGATTGGGAGAGAGCCATGGAGGATTTCTTTGAATGCCACAACTATTCCGAGAGGAAAAAGGTAACCCTAGCCACACTAGAGTTTACTGACTATGCTGCCTTGTGGTGGTCCCAACTCAGGAATCTGATCAGGAAAGAAGAAGAGGACCCCGTCCTTACTTGGAGGAGTCTTAAAAGAAAGATGAGGAGGAAGTTTGTACCGAGTAGCTACAACCGAGACTTGCACACCAAGCTTCGATCCTTGAAGCAAGGGAGCATGACGGTTGAGGAATACAACAAGGAGATGGAGATCCTGGTTGCACGGCTTGATCTGAGTGAGGATGAAGATGCCAAGATAGCCCGTTTCACCGGAGGGTTGCAAAGAGAGATTTTACATCAAGTCAACATTCTCAACTTTGCTGACTATGATGACTTGATCAACGTGGCTACTAGGGTTGAGAGGGAGCTGAAGAACGGCCTTGGAAGAAGGACTACCCCGCCGCCACCGATCAGTGCCCCGGTAAGAGGAGACCGAAGCGCCGGCCACACCCCATACCGGCCAAACCCTAACTGGAGCGCCGGATCGCGACCAAACCCTAACCAAGGGACGGCACCACGGGTAAACCCTAATCTTGGTTCAAAAATCCCTACTACTAACGCTCGGCCAAGTGCCATTGTGTGTTTTAAATGTCAAGGTAGGGGTCACATGGCAAGGAATGCCCTAACACCCGAACCATGGTGCTTAGAGAGGGAGAAGTCGTCACAGACGACGAGGAGGAACCAATTATTGAAGAATTGGAGGGAGAATCGAGTGAAGGAGAAGAAGTTGAGGTAGAAGGCTTGGAAAAATTTATAGCCTTCAGCAGTCGAGTGATCACCCCGGCACTGCCCCAGCACAGCGCCCGGCACTGCCCCGGCCCCGCGCCCAGCACTGCCCCAGTACTGCCCCAGCACTGCCCCAGCACAGCGCCCGGCACTGCCCCGGCCCGGCGCCCAGCACTGCCCCAGCACAGAGCCCAGCACTGCCCCGGCCCCGCGCCCAGCACTGCCCCGGCCCTGCACCCCGCGCTGCCCCGGCACAGGTCCCAGTACTGCCCCGGCCTGGCACCGGCCCTGCCCCGACCTAGCATCACGACTGCTCCGGACATCCTGTCCGCGCCGGATGATGTCCATCGGTCCACCCCGGGTCTTTTGCACATTCCTTCGGCCAATCTTGACCAGAAGAAAGACGGAGGTATCTTTGACGACCTGAAGCCGAGCGCCGGCCCCGACGGCCACCCGGCGCCCCGACGGTCACGAATCCGACCGCCACCCGTCCCGAGATTCAATGGGAAGTCGTCTCCCGGCGGATTTTTAAAGCTGCCCCGAGTGAAGCAGATCCAGCAGAAGACTTGGATGAGGAAATGAATGAAGAACCCTCGCCCAGCAGTTCCCCGAGCCTTAACATTACTGTTAATGGCATTTATGAAGTGGAAGAAATGGAGACTGAAGGAGAAGACACTGACGAGTCCGAGACATTGTCCAGTACCGACTCGAATGACACCCCTAGAACTACTGATGAAGATGAATCTTCCCCGGCCGTCGCCAACAAGATAGCTGAAGTTTGGAAAAGAGTGATGGGATCCAGGAAGGATGCCGAGTTGGATTTGGGGACAAATCCCAGTCAAGAAGAGGGGATGATATGACCCGGCTCCACCGCCCCGGGCCACAACGGTATACCTACACCCCACCAAGGTACCCCATGGAAGGCAGCACTCGGGTCCATACAAAAAGCGCCTAGAACTAAGGACTGGCTACTTACAAGCTCTCAAGCCTAGAAATGAGCTCAAGAACAAGCTCAGGTCTGCTCCACAGGGAGGGAAGACACCTCGAGATGGAAGGGAGTTCCAGGCCATGTTACTGGCCGAGAACCTAAGTCCTAGACCGAGCACTGAGTCTCAGTCTTTCCCCAACCTCTCTTCAAGGATCCCTCAAGTCAAACCACGTCAAAGGCCATCTGGGAAGAATTCTGGCGTACGGAAGACAAGAAGATTCGAGAATATGTGGCCCAGACAGGTTGGTTTCCTAAGGACACTGCCTGGGCCCCGGAGCGCACGGCCAACCAGCCCCTACAGCGGACAACCATGCTCATCACTCAGAACCTGGCGGACAAGTTGAAGCCAGAAGACTCAGGAGGTCCAAATACTTGGGAGGAACCTCACTTGTCCGAAGAAATGGCCAGCAGAAAGCCAGAACCGCCCGGCATCACCAAAACCCTAGTATCGGGTCCGGAGCACTTGATGCCGAGCCGGTCACCAGCACCGAAGGACGCCACCCGACCGCCCGGTCACCCGGAACCCGTGGTAATTACAGAAATGCCACCGCGCGGGTTCCGGGCACTTTTCCTAGCCGCGTCCAGAGTCCAGCCCGCGCCGGAGGGTTTTCCTAAGCCCGATCGGACACGGACACCCGGCGTGCCCTAATCCGCCCGGATTAGGGTTTTGTGCAATTTTGCCGGTTTTTTATTTTCACTCTCGGACAACTTTGTGTATTTTAATATTTTCTTCGGCCTATCTTTTAGGATTATTTTAGTCTTACCTTTTTAGAGTTGGAGACGGCTTAGGCCACCCTTGTGCTATAAATAGAGGCCTCGGCCATCATTGTAAGATACGTTAAGTCATAATTGAAATTTCAGAACTTTGTTCTTTTTCCTTCAAGTCTTTGCTCGTTGTTGCTTAGCTTAAGGTTTGGTTTATCATCAAAGGTTATCACCCTTTGTTTGTGGCACCAATTCGACTGAATACCTTGGGGTTCCTAAGTCTATACTTAGTGGATTTCAAGTGTTCTCCGCGGTTTCAAAGGTTAGGTTCTCGTGGGGCTGATAATATAGTTTTGGGTGTTGAGTCGATCCATTCCTAGAGGAGGCGGTTCGCATCACCATGTTATCTTTAATTTTCCGCTTTTAATTGTTGTTTGAGGTTTTTGTGTTGTTTTAGCTTTTTGAATAAGGTTTGGCAAGCAATTGGGAACACTCTTCACCAAGGATCATCATGGAACTTTTTCACCACTACTACCTCCTATGCTCCTCTCTACCAACGCGGTAATTTCGTTCCACCTTACCCTCTCTCTCTTGATCATTGAGGACAATGCTCATGTTACTCGTAGGGGAGTTTGAGGTTTGGTGTGATTGTTTGTGGTAGAGATGTAAGGCTATGCTTTGATGAGTTGCATGATCTTAATTGAATGTCGAATCCCTCTATTGTAGAATCATTCGGTTCTTGACTTTTGGTGTTTAATTGACTTCAAGCTTTCACAATGATGTTTAGACTGTTCCACTTAGAACCTTTAACCAGCATGTTAGCACTAATATCAGATGAGTCTAGGCCAGAACAAAGATTTTATCACTCTTGTATGTTGGTTGATTGGTTTGATACGTGTTTTTATACCACTCGATAACACCGGTCTAAGATGATGAAGGTTCACCCCTTTTCCATGTTTTCTTCACCTTTTTGATTTGTGGCTTGAGATTAGACGGAATCCAATTCGAAATCTTGTGTGGAAGTTGTTAAGGGGCTAAGGATCAAGTGGCTAAAGTCAAAAGAAAAGAAAAAAAAAAGCTAAAGCTAGGCAAGCTCGACACCTAAGTGAAGTGTCGGGTTGAGCACTAGCAAAGGCAGAAGCTGTGAGCTAGGCAGGTTCAACACCTAAGTGAAGTGTTGGATCGAGCACTAGTATGCAGTAGAAAAAAAAAGAAAAAAAAAGAAAAGAGAAAAAGAGAAGAAAAAGAAAAAAAAAGGAAAAAAAAGAAAAACATTCTCGAATGTAGCCCTTGATCCTATGCCCGGGTTTGTAAAGAGCGGATCTAGAAGCGGATGAAGTCGAGTCGATAGCCACATCGTAATCACTCACCACTTTCTAAAATTTCCTTACCTCCATCTATTTCGTTCCATTTCCTGAGTTCAAGTCCTTTTAATTAGAGTTGGTGTTGTCGTGGTCGGTTTTTGCTGTATCCCAATCAACCACTACTTGAAGTGTGCAGACAATATTGAGGTCTTGACTTGTTTGGTTGACGTTCTTGCATGTGTAGGTTTAGTTTGTTCGTGGAACAGTTTAATCCGAATTGTTATTGCTTGAATCTCAATGGACCGATCTTGTCATTTGTGAGCTTGGATGTTTTCTAGTTTATTTGCTTGAGGACAAGCAAAGCTTAGTCGTAGGGGAATTTGATGTGACTTTATTTGGTGCATTTTAAGCCTTTGATTAGCCTAAGGATTTCCCGTGTTTGATCTCATTTTGCTATGATTCATATGCTTTTATTGAAGTTTTGTGCAAAGTGTCCTTTTGTTGTCCGGTTGCCACTTTGAGGCCAATTCCATGTCTATTGGAGCTGTTTTCTTTGTATTTTAAGGTCATGGCATTAAAGTACCAGTGACAAGGAGCACGTGGGATCAAACGGGAGGTCGATCGGAGCTAGGACGGAGGAGATACGGCCGATGCAAGATTGGGGAAAATGCACTTTCAGCTGAAGGAATTTTCGGCGAGAACCTAGAGTTCTCGGACCGAAAATTCTAAGCAGTCGGCGGACATCTGATCATTGAAGATATTTTCGGCGAAAACATTCAAATTTTTCTCCGAAAACTTTAGAAGAAATGCAGCAGCCGTTTGGTGTTTTCAAGGGTAATTTCGGCAAAAATATTACATCATTTTCGCCGAAAATTATAGTGTTGTCCGGTGCACTATATAAAGAGGAAGGAGGCGAATTAAAAAGGGGGAGCTCATAATTTTTTACACTCGCCGATCTCATCCCTCTTTCCTCTCAACTTCTCCAACACTTTCTCCTCATCAACCAATCCTTCACAACCCTAGAGCAAGGTGCAAATCAAAGTAGAGGAGCTTGGATTGAAGCCCACAACCTTGGAGAGGAGCTTGCAAGAGGAGGATTGCCATGGTCATCTTTCTTTCTCTTTCCTTCATTTCCTTGGTCATGTGTGGCTGATTTCTTAGGTTCTCTTGGATTGATAGATAGTTGTGCTAGGATAGAGGTTAATTGTATAAAACTTGCCATGATTGATCTTGGATTGTAAGAAGATGGTCTCTATGACTTGTTGTTAATTCCATTGATGGCTATGGCTTGATTGGTCTATTATTTGTAATGTAATGCATGAGAGTGGTTGGATTACATGGATTGTAGGTCTAGGGATTGAAGGGAGTGTGTTCTAAGAGATTAGATCATCTCAATTCAACCATGGTTGCATGATTTCTCACTTGTGCATTTTATCGAACACTTGGCGTGCATTAGGTTTTTCATTCAATTGAACTTTGATTAGTCTTTTGATGATTCTCTTAGTGTTAGGACATTGACATGAGAGTGTGGTGTCTAGCCTAGTGGTCATAGAGTCATAGGAGAGGGTTTTGTAGCTTGGCATTTCATCAAACACCTTTAATGCATCCTTAGTCACTTAGCTTGAGAGCGAGAGCCTAGGTTGAGTGGTTATAGGATAGGGATTTAGTGCGACGAGAGTGCATTGAGTCTATAGAAGTGAAATGCGTGGTCATTCGATTGCATCCTCGATCATGTTTGGCTCGTTTGTGCATTTGTTCCTCTTGAGCATGATGAAGCTATCTTTCCAAGTTAACCTCCTTTACCTTTGATTTGCACCTTTTGATTTGCTTGTTTGTTTAATTTCTTTTATGTTTTCAATTGTTCTTATTTCAAACCAAAACTTATTTTAAATGAATAGACCGTCCATGAACCGTGTGAGTAGTTGCTATTGAGAGAGCCCTCGTGGAATACGACCTTGATAGTTGTGAGTTGAAATCTCGCGCATCAGACACCCAGATAACGTCCAAGGTCCTGGTGAGGGGGATTCCAAGGCAGGATGAGATAGCTGCACTAGTCCTTCTATCTGTGTTCTTGGAGCGGAGAACAACAAACTTGTTTTGCTAATAGCCTGGCCAGAGGCATCGCAGAACCTCGTAATGCAGTCAAGAACGACTTCGGCTTGGTCAGTGGAGGCTTCTGCAAAGAGGATCAAATCACCTGCATAAAAGAGGTGAGAGAGTTGCGGGCCATTCCTAGACAGAGAAATCGGCTTCTAGCTTCCCTCGTCAACCGCAGAAGAAATTAAATGACCAAGTCTCTCCATACATAAAGTAAAGAGGAAGGGGGAGAGTGGGCAGCCTTGCCGGATACCACGGGAAGCAGAAACAGTCTCAGTCAATTCACCATTCCAAAGGATCTGAAAGCTTGCACTGCAAACACAGGTCATGATCAATCGAATCGTGTTTTCTCCCAAACCAGTAGCCCTAAGAGTGTCCTCCAGGAAGCTCCACCTGTCCCTGTCAAAGGCTTTCATCAAATCAATTTTAAGGACCATACGTCTTACCCGACCTTTGTCATGCTCCATAGAATGAACAACTTCTTGGAGGATGATAATATTGTCTGAGATCTGTCTCCCGGGGACGAAGCTCGACTGATTAGACTTGATGAGGGTCGGCATGCTCCTCCTTAATCGACTAGCCAAACATTTCGTGATCAGTTTATAGATGGTATTACACAAGCTGATCGGGCGAAAATGTGTCATGGATTCCGGGACCTGGCGTTTGGGAATCAAAACAAGGATGGTGTCGTTAACCCTACGAACCAGCTCCGGCTCGGCGAAGCAGCGCTGAACAAACCCAACCACCGAATCTTTGATCCTCTCCCAGCTCCTTTGGTAGAAGATAGGTTGGAAAACGTCTTTACCGGGAGCTTTAAGGCCGCTCATACCTCTAATGGTGGTTCTCAGCTCCTCCTCTGAAGGGATGCTGCTGATACTGGCCCTCTCAGCCTCGCCCAGGGTTTCAAAGTTCCAAGGGAGACGGAAGTTAGACGAGACTTGATCCTCAAAGATACTCCGAAAGTAATCAACTGCCAAGGCTTTCAAAGCGGAGTCATCGAACACCCAGGCGCCAACTGGGTTCCTAAGAGCTTTGATTTTATTGCCCCCCTGCGACGAATAGTCGTGGTGTGGAAGAAATGGGTGTTGCGATCGCCATCTCTTATCAGGCTCGTGCGAGCCTTTTGCATCCACAACACTTCCTCTTCCCAAAGAGTGTGCTCAAGATCCCTCCTGACCGAAGCTTCCAGCACAGCAGTAGCAGGGGAATCTGAATCGGCCAGAGAAGACTCCAAGACTGAAAGATGCTGCAGAAGGGCAGCCTTTCTATGATGAATATTCCCAAAGGTATATCTGTTCCAACGGCGCAAATTCGATGCCAAGGTAACGAGGTTGACTGAAATCTCTCGAGTCTCTGACCAAGAATCCTGGAGCACGCGCTGGGAATCCGGATGCTCCAACCAGGCTGCAAGGAACCTGAACGGTCTAGCATATGTCCGGGGCGGGGGGCGGCTGACAAAGTTCAAGATGATTGGTCTGTGGTCTGAACGGAGCCGAGGTAAATGCTGGACGGATGCTTCAGGGAAGCGGGCGAGCCAATCCGTAGACACCAGCGCTCTGTCAAGCCTTCTTTTAATTGAACCTCGGAACCAAGTAAAGGTCGGACCTGAAAAGCCAAGATCGACCAAGGAACAGTCATTGATGCAATCTCAGAAAGAAGCCGATCTGTTTGGATTAAAGGGAGCTCCTCCTGCCTTCTCCTCGGGCGAGAAAATCGAGTTAAAATCCCCGATGAGACCCCAGGGAAGAGACCGAGACACCGACAAGTCTCTAAGCTCATCCCAAAGAAGCACACGACCCGTGGGAAAAGGTTTGGCATAGATCGCTGTCAGCAAGGAGCGTGAGCAATCCTCATCCTCGACCTCAAGATGAAGTGCCTGTTCGGAACGCCCAACCTCCGACACATTAATATCAATCTCATTCCAAAGTGCCCAAATGCCACCAGAGAAACTGATGGCCTCAAAGACCAATTTATTACTGAAGCCAAGCTTGGCAATAACCTCGGCCGCTCGCCTCCCGCTGATACGAGGCTCGAGAATCAAAACAAGCTTGGGATTAAAATGCGATTTATAAAACTTCAATGTCGGGACGAATTCAGAGTGCCCCGCGCCTCTATAGGCTTATCAGTTTCAAAAGCATCTTGGAGAACCTTGCTGAGCTGAGCAGCGTGTTCGGAGAAAGGGGACTCCTTAGCAGTAGCAACCTGTGGTCTTGCCAGTTGATGAGCATCTTTTTTGGGAGAGGCTCCATCAAATACCTATGGAGCAAAGGCAGAGAAGCGGGATCCGTCTTTGGAAGCCGGCTTAGAGGAAGTCGCAGAGGTGGGACGACTTTTCCTTGTTCGTCTGGCTACGACCATCCAACTACCGCTGTCCTCATCAGCCGTCGGCTTAGCGGATGCTTCCACCGCAGTTTCAAGTGGAGGAATCGGCGCTGTTGCAGCGTTGAGAGGGCAATCTCCCAACTTGTGTCCATACATCCCGCAAGAGAAGCAGAAGTTGTCCAAACTTTCATATTCGATGAGAAAGACGCGCCATCAACCATATACTTTCCGAGGAGAGGTTTAGTAAGATCAACCTCGACACAGAGCCGAGCATAGCGGGCACGAGCTCCTTCAGACGTTGCAAGGTCGAGACGGACTGTTCTTCCAATATGATTACCAATCCTCTCCACAGCAGTGGGATTAAAGTAGTGGATGGGAAGCTTGGAAGTCTAACTCATGTGAGTATTTTCTGGATCGGAGCATCCTCGTTAAATTTCGGTGACCACCTCGCAACTGTAATATAGTAATCAAATATCTTCCTAGGGCCACCAAACGCAGACTTTTGGTAATCCTCGGCTGCCGAGAAACGAACAAGGTAAAAGGCGTTGGACAAATCTGTAACTTGGATGTGCCCAGTGCGGGCCCACAGGGATTCCAAACGTTTCTTGATGACCGGATACGAGAACGAACGTTCCAAAACTTTGACCACCAGTGCCTTCGACCATGGTTTATAGAAGTCTTGGATTTCTTCTCTCGATAAGGAAATTTTCGGGCATCTAGGGTTTGACTCAGAATCTTCCTGCATGGATGAATCTGGGACTGGAGCAGCGAAATCGCCATCGCCCGTGAACCATTTGTTACCACCTGCAGCGGCAACATAAGATCTTGGTGTAGGCTTTTCAGAGGCTGACGGCTGCTGCTGGAAGTCAGAAGGCCGGGCAGAGTCTGGCTGGTCACAGATCGGGTTGTTGGCAACTTCCCGAGCTCTCTTACGGGGGGGTGGACAGAGGGAGGTCAGCAGGGACCACAGGATCTGGGGGACGAAGGAGATCGGCCGGCGGGGGAATATCGAACATGGCGGCTTCCGGGGAGTTCGGAGTCGCCATTAGGGTTTTTAATCTACTCACATTCGTTGGTCCATGAAGTACTTTTTTTGTATAACCTATTCACTTAATTATGTTTTGCTGGTTAATTGTTTACTCAAATAAAATCATAATTTAATACAAAAATTAGATTTATTATTATAATCCAGTTTGACCGAATTAACATCATCAAACTCATACAAATGACACACTTAATCCTAAAGTAAAGAACGGACCAAATTAACCTATAAAGAAAAAAATAAGACGTTAATGAGATATTAATTAATAATTATTGCTTTTATTTGTTCACGCAATTGGAAGCTTTAGTACTATTATTGCATGCTCCCTGCCTTGTTGTAGGAGGACTTGCATGGAGAGAGACGAACCAAAAGAAGGAACCGAATTTGTTTGACCAAATTCGACCAATCCCCATCCAGTCAACATCTACTCTCACTTACTATTCGATGGGCCTATCCAGACCCATAATGGGGCCTGGGCCTGGGCCTTTACTATACATATGCCCATCAATGGTCTTGCTGAATCAATATCAGGTTGCAACAAGAAAGCGGCTTAAGTTGCAATATTTGCCATCGAGGATTAGTGTTGGTAATGATGGGTTTTGTAGCTTTATGGGCAAGATTTCGTAACAATGTATATCGTTAATGAAATTTTTTGGATTTAGACGAATGTGAATTGTGATACACAACCAACGAAGTGCCATGGCATCAACATTCGGATTTGGGTACACCCGTTTAATCACGCTATTCTCATTTGTACATGTGTACTTATATTATGAAGTGTAAGTCAACAACTTGAAGTATATTTGTAGAAAAACAAGGGATAAAAGAGATGAGAATTTATATGATTTGTAATTTTGTTTGAACCGTCAAGTACCAAACGAGAAATTAAAAGATGGAAACATCCAAAACTGCCAAACGGTAGGAAAATGAGAAATTTAACTCGTTAGTGAGTCTATTTGTGAGTTGGTATTTGGTTAAATCATAAGACAACGATTAACACTTCATATATTAAGCAAGTGTAGGACGAGTATCGCAAATACCTTACCCAACCCATCCTCGCTCATGTCTGAGTTTCGAGTAATGATATATTTTGTAATATTGGTGTTCCGTCTCAAAGGATCAGTTTCATGAGAAGAGATGCGGATCTCCGAATCTTTCAGGTTGCGTTTCCTGTTTTGTACGCTTCCAATTTTGATTATTACATCCCTCAACATTCTTTTATAAGGAATATATCAATTCCACTTATGTACTAACTTATATGTTCGATACATTTCGAAATAATTTTCTATAGAATCATCAGACTGCCTGGAGTAACGCATTCTCTGCCTTCTTCACAACAATAGGACTCCTAACATCGTGCAACCCATCCGACCAAGTAAGCCCCCCAAACAAGTAACCACTCCCGAGATCAACCATCGGTTCCAATGTGATTTCGAACCTCTTCTCTTCACCAACCGCTTTGAATTCCAAACTCTTCGGCTCAACCTTAACAGAGACCCCCGAAGGTGCATCCACGGTGACCATGTATGTACCAGGAGTCCCGACATTCTTTAGGGTTCGAGTCACCGTGGTGGGATCTGATAGTTGGGGGACAGTGATGGATGGATAGTTGATATTCGACAAGGTGACATTAGTGGTACTCTTTGAAGGACATTGGTACGACTTGTCGTAGAATAGGGCCAACTGTTTGTCATCGTAGCCGATGTAGCAGAGGAAGTTCAAGTAATCGGTGAGGTTCAAGTCGTAGACCAAGCCTGGATCCATTGCTTTGTTAGGAACTACATGTCCTGCTCCGTAGTTGAAAGGGTTTGCTTTGACTCCTGATGCTGTCAGGATTGGTTCTCCCTTGTTGTTTCTTGTTACAGCTAGCAAGTAAAAAAAACCCAGTTTATAATGTTAGTGTGTATGAGACCCCTTTGGTAATAGCTAGGGGCGAAATTCAGGTCGAGTAGAGTCGAGCTAAATTGGCCCAATTTGACCGGGTTTCGAGCCGCTCAAATATCATTTTAAGGATTCTGAGCTCAAATCAAGGGGCGTTGGGCCATTAGGCTTTACGTTCGGGATTTACCCGAAAATTCTGATCAAGACTCATTCACACAACCTGAGCCTGACCCGGTTAAAAAGTTATGAATTATTGGGTCGCTCGAAGTTTGGTTTGACCGGGTGAAATCACGATCAAACAGGTCGAATTTCTCACACATATTTGGTACTGTATAATTGATTTCATGAATATAAGGGTTACCAGTGGTCATGATTGCAGACTTGATGGCAGCTGGACTCCAATCCGGATGAATGCTCTTGACGAGTCCGACAATCCCAGTAACATGAGGACAAGACATCGAGGTACCGGAGATGATGTTAAATGGGAGATGTCGGCTGTCTGAATCTCCGGTTGGCCCCGTTGCTTCTGAATATGCTGCTAGAATGTTGACCCCAGGTGCAGTAACATCTGGCTGCAAGTTTCCACCATAAGAAAAAAATAGCAGCAATGTCAGATTTCGAGTCGATAAATTGGTGTTTGAAGTGACCAATTTAGGTACCTTCAAGATCTCCGGAGTGAGTCGATTAGGCCCGCTCGAAGAAAAGGAAGCCATGGCTGGTGCTACTGCCTCTCCAATTACAGTACCCCACTGATATAAGCTCAGGGGACCTGAAACAGTGGCTCAAAGGGGAGAGTTAATTGATGGCCATATATGGTGCCTTGTGATGCAAGGTATCTTAAATGAAAGCTAGCTACTTACTGTGTTCCAGAGATGTAAGATGCAATGGAATCACCATCTTCCTTGGAGACCACGGAAGCAGGGAGGAAGTGTGCTTGGGGACTCGGTGCACCAGAGAACGAATTTACGAGCACTACTCCGACTCCTCCAGCTTCTGACACCACTTGGCCCTTCTCGACATCTGAACTGCTCCGAATGCACACCACAATCTTCCCTTTCACCATTGTTGGTTCAAGTGTTCCTGAATAGCAATACTTCCTGCACACCAGAAACTGAAGAGTATCAGATATTTGGGTAAAAGGTCCTGAGAATGATCGATCAGGCGATATAATAGTACTAGAAGAAGAAGAAGATCAGTTTGATTACGCGTCATTAACATCAGCATCCGAGGATTTGGCATCGGTTGAAATGATTAAAGGGTAGAACTTTCCTGCTGGTAAGGTATTGCTGTTGTAGCTGAGTCCCTGAGCAATCCATAGAAATGGCTTAATTAGAACTGGTAAATTGGACGGGTCAGATTGATTTGGATGAGTCACTATGAGTTATAGGTTATTTCGAGTTGGATCATTTGGATAATTGAAAATTGACCATAATTCTAAACAGTTATGTCGAGTTTCGGGTCATTTCGAGTTATAGACATTTTAGATACTGAATAAAAAACCTTAAACCCTAAAACTCTGGATGGATTCAGTCGAATTAACGGGTCAGATCCAAATTTGTCTTATATCTGCAGAATATATGATTCCAACTACAGGCAATAAATTGAATAGACTATGATAACATGCTGTCAAGAAATTACAAACCTTGAACTGATGTCCATTTCCAAGGGTGACATTGGACTGAAACTGTCTATCCACCGTACTAGCTCCAATAGTCATAACCCAGGGTGACACATTCGTAACCGACGAAGCAAGTGGCCCAGAATTCCCAGCCGAACACACCACAGATATCCCGTTCCTCGCAGCATGAAACGACCCAATCGCGATACTGTCCACCGAGTACTCCTGAGGAAGGTAGCTACCGAGGGAAAGGGACAGGACATCAACACCATCCTGAATGGCGGCATCGAATGCAGCCAATATGTCGGCCTCGTAGCAACTTGGCCAACAAACTTTGTAGGTGGCGACCCACGCTTTAGGGGATCCGCCTTTGGCCGTTCCATTGGCTGACCCTAATAGGTTAGCCCCTGGAACAAGGCAACCGGCGGCTGTGGAAAGGGTGTGTGTTCCGTGTCCATCAGTGTCTCTTGCGGAGTCATTGGATGCGGTTAATTTGTGGCCTTTACCGGCTGAGAATCCCTTGTTGAAGTATCTTGCTCCGATCAGCTTACTGTTTAAGGTCACATAGTGAGAATCCAACGTGTAGAAAGAATGGTCTGCTCTGACTCAAACATTAGAGAATCTAAGAATGATGTACCTGTTGCATTTGAATCCATTGTTTGAGTCACATTTTCCTTTCCACCTTGATGGGATGGCCTCCGATACGGTACAATTGAAGCTCGGAGATTCCGGCCAGACCCCTGCAGTCGACAACCATAGCATCAAGGTATTTACATAAGTTGTTTATCATGAAAATTCGTAAGCAGTCCAAACAGATTTCGATTTAAAGGCAACCAAAACCTGAGATAACCTAGCATACAATCCAAACAAACTTTGATCTAAAGCTAATGAAATCCGTGAAAATCCAACCAAATATCAATGACTCATGTGATTCGAAGAACCAAGACTTGAAAACTCGTGCTATCCATGTATTCCGACAACAAACCAAGCTTTTGGATACTAATAAGTAATAAGTAAGAACGTAGAGATCAAACCGAAACTAAATAAAAACTTAAGGGTCAAACTGGAAAATAGAATTAAAGACCAAAGTGTAAATAAAATATTAAAATTTAAAAGATAACAAGGACCAAAGTGTAAATAAAGAGTCACTAAGCAGAAAGTTTATTCACAGAAGGGGTTCATGGTCATTACTGCAGACTTTTAAGGACCAAACTGTAACTAAAATCAATTAAAGGAATTAAACAGAAATTTATAAAAGGGTAGCATGGCTGTTACTGTAGGCTGAAGAGCAAAATGTTCACTTACAAACAGTAATAATAGTCCAGAAATAGAATGTGTAGTGTAGTGTTAATCACTGAAATCAAAAGAAGAACAGAATCTAGCCTGTATCAAGATTCCCAATGATGACATCTTGTCCAAAGTTAGCATGTTTCCAGATTGAGTCATCTGAGACAACTCCATTACTGTCTTCTAGTCCCATGAATCCCCATGTTCTTGTTGTATGCAAGTAATGTTCTTTATTTGGAAGCACAGCTACCACTCCATTGTGACCTTTCAAAATATTGACACACATTTCAGTACTATGTCAATTCTGGAAACCACAAGCAAGGGATTGAAGAATCGATTTGAGTTTGTACGTACCGGAGAGCATCTCTACTTCATGATCTTCAAGCATAGCTGCAAAGCCATTGATGTGGCTGGAGTACGAGTAGAAAATGGCTTCTTTAGCCTTCTCCTCGCTGCGTTAGGAAAAAGATGGAAAAGGGTGAGAATGACTCGAGTTGTTGAGAGGGATTCAATATTAGTTTATATAGCATTCCTCAATACTAAATCTGGCATTAGCTAGATGAATTACCTCATACAAGAACCCAACAGCTGGAAATACGAGTGGCTCATTTGATCAGCAGTAAGAACAGGGTTTCGGCCGGATTCTTGCTTGGAATTCCTCCCGAGATACACTACATATGACTGTCATAAAAGAACAACCAAGTTGAGGAAAGAAGACAGAAAAGATACCGGAAATGAAGATGGACCAAGTTTAGTTTGTAGCTCGCCTTTTCGGATACAACTGAAAAGGGTTGTTGCAGGAGTACTAGTACCAGGAGCAGCAGCAGAAAGGAGATAGTACTAGTACTAGTACTAGTACTAGTAGTAGTAGCCATGATTTCCTTTGTAATTTTGAACAACTATGGAGTAACTCTAGCTTATGAACAACATATAAAGCTTATTATCAAAGTGGCCAAGTAAATGGGGAAGATCATGTGAGATAGCTTGTGGGAAAACAATTGAAAAATGGTGTGTTAAGTTTAGGAGCTACGTTTAAGCAATGGGAGCAATTGCGTGGCGTGTGCCTAATCTATTTTGTGATGTGTGTTTGTTAATGCACTATTCCACAAGCCAAACCCATCTCATACTTATAATTTAATTTGATTTCTTCTTTTTTTCAGCGTTTATGTTATATGTTGGTGATAAAGTTGTATTTTGAGTGACAATTCCCACATAATTCTATAAAGGGAAAATATCACTTTGACCCCTCTACTTTGTCCACTTAACAGATAGCTCCTATACTATGAATTGCGCTTTTTTGACCCTTCTTACTTTGACCACTTTTCCGTTTGGGTCATCACGTTACAACTTCCGTCTTCGTAACGTTGATTAATACACATTTAGTACACCATGTTAGCTCCAATAGTCATGTATTAGCTTACGAAGCGTTTTTTATTTGGAAATATAAATATATTATAATTAAATAGGACGAAATCGATGAATAAAATGTGTGCTTTTAAAACCCTTCATATTTCATCGTACTTTCATGATACCACCCCAATTTACCTCCCTGACCAATTCTTCGTCTCCTACCTCTGATATCTCTCTCTGTCGGTGTGTGGATGTGTCCAAAATTAATGTTAAGAAGACGAAAGTTGGAATGGAAGGACTCAAACGGCAAAATAGTCAAAGTAAGAGGGGGTAAAAAGAACAATTTATAGTATAGAGGGCTATTTATTAAGTTGACAAAGTAGAGGGGCTATCTGTTAAGTCGACAAAGTAGAGGGGGCCAAAGTGCTATTTTGCCTTCTATAAACTATTCACTAAAACATAGTACAATACAATTTTGGTAAAATTATGAATTAAATTATGATGTATAAGGATTTGAACAATTGAACCACGATACCATTTGACCTTGACCAATATTCACAGCACAATATCATGTTAGGCAAGCGTGCCAAAGGTTGGTTGAAAAATGACGATTGAGAAAGATAGCTGCTGGAGTAAAGCAAGAAAGGAAGCAAAAGAACTTGAGATGTCAAGTAACAGCCAAATATAACGGATTCTCACTTCATATACAACAAGCTTTGTATTCTTAAGTATATACAAAAAGTTAAGAAGCAAATCAGATACTCGAAGAGAGGTTCAGTTTTCGAGTAAAACACAAATAAACGCACAAATAAAAGTCGTGCAAGTTCAACACCACACAGATTTAACACAAAAGATGATAGCCAAGGGTAAGAGAAAAACATAAAGTTTTAAAAGTGGTTCGATTCCAATCTACAAATATACATCTATGTCCCAAGATAACACTTGGGAGACGATCTTCTAACTTTACCGACCTTGAAGTAACACTTGTTTCAAGAACCTCGATACTCCAATTCCAAGCTATCGATGAACATCACGAACACCCTAGTCAACAAACCAAAGGTGAGAGCAATCTGCCTCAGTCGTATTCTGCCACTGTATCAGGGATCCAAGGTTCCAGAAAATGTCCATCTTTGTGTCGGCGTGCCAGAAATAGACCATAACTTTTAACCAACAACACTCTGATGTCTGTCTCAAAGGTAACCTCAATCAGACACTCCTTTTTTCCTCGTACCAACTTATTGAGCAAGGTTATCGGGATGTAAGCTAGCCACAGCTGATCCGAATCACACTCTGTGCCTTCATTCAGCTCAATTTCATCACATACCACTTCTGTTCCATTGCAACTCATGTCAAACTTTAGACTAGCTTTAGCCCGACAACGAAAGTCCAAGACCTCAAAAATAACCCAGACACAGAAGCCTCTTACAGTAGTGTAACTAGGTTCACTGGGAAGCAGAGTCAGGGACGCCCTCTTAGGAGAATCAGTATCCAAGCTTGGTAGATGGCCATTGTGAAGCCATCTTGAAGGCATTCGGCATAATGGAGCTATGATAGACATCCGGTCAATAGAGTGCGGAAGTGCCTGCAGTGTCGTCAAAGTCAGATGTGATTGTTAATGAATAACATAAAATCAATGTTGAACTTTTCTTTCAACAACTCGGACTATTGAGATGCTAACTGTACAAGCAAGCAAACTAAAAAAAGAGGAAACAGAGAAAATGGTTTTGACCTCTACGACGTGAATTTGCAGCAATTTAGGCACTTCATCGTCTCCCAAGCGGTTGCAATTCATGAAGTTAAGCTCGCGCTCTCTCCCTGATTCAATGCCTTGTGGCGGATCTACTTTGCTCAAGGATTTACAGTTTGGTGCCTCTACACGGTGTGTTGAGGAAGGCAGGCTTGGCAATGACAAAAGATCACAGCAATTTGCCAAAATAGGATCTTGAGGTTGCTTGGAATCTCCTCGCCCAGGCTAACAATGGGATTCCCGCTTAATTCCAGCGTAATGAGACAGCTAAGAGCTTTGATTTGAAAGGAAGCTCCTTCAAGTTGGAGTTACTGAGATCCAGTGATGTAACGCCAGCCAACTTTGCTGTTCCACACAAGTGCCAATCGGGATTGCCAAACCAGAACATTTTCTTTAAAGAATCGCGTGCAGGTTCAGATTGAATCATATGATCCCGGAAAAAATCTGGAAGGGATAAAGGAGATCTGTGACATCCTCTAAATGTCAGTACTTTAAGCTTCAATGGTGCTGAGTTGCTTCTGACCATCATAAACCTTAACGAAAGGCGAGTCCCATCAGCACGAAGCTCCTCCAAATTTTCGAGCATGTCCAAGTCGAAATTCAGTAGCCGAAGCTCTGAACACCCTGTGAGGCGAAGAATTTTCAAAGAACGGCATTTGCCAACGGCCTCTGGAATGAACTGTAAGCGTTTACAGCTTGTGATACTCAACTCAACTAGTCCTGTGAGATGTGCAATGGATGCCAGTAGCCGTGATATACCTGTGCCATCCAGAAGAAGCTCTTTCAGGCTCCCCATATTTGGCTTCATCTTTGGTAACCTTTTTAGTTTGGAACATCCCGACAATATAAGAATCTCAAGAGATCTCGTCCCCATGCTTTTAGGCAGATTCTGGAGCCTTTTACAGTCTTTCAGATTTAAATAAGTGAGTTTCTCCAGAGAACCCACAGATGGATGGACCTGAATTAGTTTCGCACATCCTTCCAGGATTAGTATCTTAAGGTTTTTAGTCCCCTGGAAATCTGGTGTCACTACAAAAATCCGGCACTTTAGCGTCGGTCAAAACCTGAGTATAGCGTCGGTTAATGACCGACGTTAAAGGTTTTAGCGTCGGTCAGAAAAGCGACGCTAATTTCACCGACGCTAAATTATAGCGTCGGTTATTTAGTGACCGACGCCAAATCCAAACCATAAGCGACGCTAAATTATGGTCCGACCAGTCCGGCCGAGAACCAAACCAAATTTTAGCGTCGGTCATTAGGCGACGCTAAAAGTAAGAACCGACGCTAAATTGGTCAACCAAAGACCAAACACGCGTTGACTGCGGCTTCTTAGCGTCGGTTAGCAACCGACGCTAAATTTCCTATGACCGACGCTATTTACGGGTCATTTTAGCGTCGGTTTTGACCGACGCCAAATAAGTATGACCGACGCTAAATATGTTGTACAGGTAAAAAAATTTCTGGCCATTTCAGCTCCTTTTCTCATACTCTTCTAGTGCCAACCTGCAAACCGCAATTTCATTCATGGAATGCAATAATAATTATACCACACATTACTAACCAATGACATAGAGAACTAATATGCATAACATACTGTATAATTCTAATAATATTAATAACTACATATGTCTACGTGTAATATATCAGCATAAATATTCACTCTCCCTCTCATCACTCATCCTCCTCATCATCCTCACCCTCACCCTCACTCTCCTCCTCCTCATCCTCATCCTCACTTTCCTCCTCCTCCACCGCCTGCAAGGTGTCTTTCCCCTTCCCTTTAGCCAGAGCGGAGGATCCTGAAGCTCCTGATGCCAACTGTGCAATTTGCTCCTTTAGAAATCGAACCTCATCCCGTAACTCTGCTACTTCTCCTTGTACAGGGCAATGTCCGAAGTCATGCATGGCAGCAGCTGATGGCGTGGAACTCTGGCTAGCTGCACCCTTCTTCTTACTCAAGTTGACCTACAAAAAAGAGACAACAAAATATTAAAATTGTTAGTGTTATATAAATTGAAACCAATCCAGATCATAATATACTATATGTACCTTCGTGGGTGTAGCACCAAATCCCAATCCTCGAACTCGACCACTATGCTCAGTGGGGTAGACTTGCCCCAATGCATTGTTAGAACTTACCCAAGTCGGGACGGTTGGGTCGTTCAACAACTCAAGTATCTTAGGCTGCATAGTGGCCACCAATTACATTTTTCAAATCAATCTCCGAAAGTGAAATGACAAAAAGTTGGTGACATGGCAAATTACTGAGAAAACTAACTCATACAATAACACTTTAATTGCAAGATTAATAACATAGCAATGTAATAACATATCATTTTAATTGCAAGATTAATAACATAACAATTTCATTGCAAGATTAATACCATAGCAATTTAATAGCAATTTCACATACCAATTGAACATAGCAATTTCAAATAACAAATTAACATAGCAATTTAACATACAATTGAACATAGCAATTCCAAATAACAAATGAACATAGCTAAAAGAATGCATACCGTACACCTGGGATGAGACGCGAAACAAGGAGAAATGAGGATAGAAGAAAGACGGTCACTGATAAATGTACGACACAATTAGTAATCAGTAAGCATAATAATCCTAAAAAAAAACAATGAGACGACACAATTGCAAAACGAAGAGACGGCGTCACCGCTGCTCCTAGCTCAAACGAAATTACGCCTACCAAAATAAACAAAATTTAACTCACTAACTAATAATGCACACTTATTCTGAAATAGATTATTTCACTAACTAGATAATAATATCAAAATCCTAATTCATTAGTTCACAACCTAACAAACTAACTACTAACCCTAAAATCCAATAACTAACTAATTCACTAACTAAATACAACAATATGAAAAAACAAACTACATACCTTAGAAGAGTTGAGAGAGTGGAGAGAGTTGAGAGAATTGAGAGGAGTTGCAAACTGCACAAATGATTCTGGCTGTCCGTCCAGGGTTTTTATAGTTTGGGAATTTAGCGTCGGTCGCTGACCGACGCTAAATTGGACATTGGGCCGACGCGAAATTCCCGTGTGTTTAGCGTCGGTTGATGACCGACGCTAAGCCCATTATACCAACCGACGCCAAATAATGACCGGTTTGCACCGTCGGTTTGGCCCGGAATCAATTTTAGCGTCGCTTTTTGGATAGATTTTAGCGTCGGTCGGTGTATGACCGACGCTAAACCCTCGGTCAAACGCGAGTCAAGGGTTTAGCGTCGGTTATCTGTCGACCGACGCTAAATTCTTTCCTACCGACCGACGCCAAACGTCTCTTTTTTTGTAGTGTGTCTGGGTTAGTTTCCGAGAGTAACTGAGTTTCATGAACTTCAAATTGTCAAGAACCTGCCCAATGCAAACAAAACTCTTTCATCATGTAGCCACGAGGACAAAACTTTCATACCAGCTGTGGTAACCGTATTTTGTCCGGGTCCTCGTTCTTTTTAGTAAATTTAAAGTCATTCTGAAACTCAGATAGCCGGGCACGCCATCTTAAAATTCGTTTTTTAAAATGGATGTTTGAAGACAAAAAAACCATCTTTGATGAATTGGTATCCGAAGAACTACGATTCCTATCTCTAAGCGCGTATGGGTATGTCGAAATTAAGGCTTGTAGGCTCTAAGAGGGAAATAGGATTGAACTTTGGGTTTAAGGCCCATTACAAATATTCTAGAAAAGTGGGCTGAACTCAATAACGAAAATAAGATGGGCTCAACCCAACTCTGCAGTCTACTTAATCTTTTGAACTCCGCCCGACTGTGTAAGCCTAGTCAACTCGGCCCAACTCTGCAATCTAGCCGACATTTTGGACTCGGCCCAACTATGTAAACTTGGTCAATTTGGCCCGATCCAGTTTTTGTCAAACAATCAACTTGGCCCAAGTTTGTCCTATTTTTAACAATTTATTGGCATACCTAACCAAGCCCATTCAAACCCAAGCATTAGAACCCAGTTGGGCAGATCTGAAAGTCTTCTTTCATTCACTGTTTGTTTGAATTTTCTGGTTATAGCCAAGTGGGGAGGAGTGGTTCTGAATTCTATAAAAGGAGCCCTTGAGAGCCACAAGAGGGGCAGAGAAAAAAGAGAGGAGGGAAAAAGAGAGAGAAAAGAAGAGAAAAAAAGAGAGGAGGGAAAAAGAGAGAGAAAAGAGAGCAAAGAAGAGAAAAAGAGAGCAGAGAGGAAGAAAAAGAGAGCAGAGAAGAAAAAACAAAAAAAAGAGGGAAAGAAAGAAAGAAGAAGAAAGAGTTCTTATCTTACATTATTTTACATTTCATCTCCCTAACTCATTACACTCCATCTTACCACAATCCTCATTTTTATACTATCACAACCTCACCCCTTCTTCACTTTACATCACTAATCCACCTCCCCTTCATCACCCTACCCATAGCACTCCACGTTTAACACCATTTTCACCAAATTATTCCACACCTACAAGAAAACACCATCCAAAAACTAAGTTTAGGTTCAAGATCCAAGTGAAAAACCAAAGACTAAACTCGAAATAGATAAAGAAACCATCTAAAGACCAAGATCAGAGCAAAAGGGACGAAGGATCAAAGGTTAAAGAGGTGGTACAAGACAGTCCGAAAATTACACTCAAGGTGAGCACTCTCAACTACGTTACCTTCATAATCTCATAATTCATGCATCATACTCTATCTCATATTTGTTCTCTTTACTAAAAGTGTTTATTATTCTCAAGCACATTTCAAGAGATAAACACGTTTAAACCATTTGGACGAAACATATAAATTTTCACTCAAATCAAGTATGATGACCTAGTAGATATGAGTAAAAAGATTGGTGTCCACCCTCGCCTACCACTAAATATGTGCAACGCTTAAAAACAAACAATAGACCGAAACACTTCACACGTGCAAGCACTTGTTTCACTTAAATTGAGTTGTGTTGGCAAAGCTGATTAACGATTGACAGAAGGGTAACAACGACTGAATGAGTGAATACAACCCTTTAAACTTACAAACTCGGCCCTTTTAACCACCCAAAAACAGCCCTTTAAACTACCTAAACTCAGCACTTTAAACCACCCAAACTCAGCACTTCAAACCACACAAAAACAGCCATATTAAACATCCAAACACCCAACAAATCAGCCCCATTAACCTGTCATTTAAACCTAGAAACTCAGCCATATTAATCACCCAAACAGTCAACATATCAGCCTCATTAATCACCAAAATAACTCAGAAAATCAGCCATTTAAGCATCCCTAAACAGGCGAAGAAATCAGCCCTACTAGCTATCAAAATGACCCAAAAAATAACCCTATAACCAGCCTCATTACTCATCCCCAACAACTCTATAATTAACCCCCTGTACCCCCGCAAATCATATCCCGTAACCATACCAAACAAATCAATGAAAACACCTTGCAAACCATACCCACCCAATCACAAATCATCGATATCACAATTTTAGAACAACTATACCAGAGCAGGTATAATCGGAACAAACATACCTGAGTCACAGACTCTAGATCGAGAGACTTCTTAGCTGAGACCATACCCTCTCGTACCTTGAGAAGCTCCTCACACCAAATTTCCTTTTGTATTTCATTCATATCCAACCTGCGTTAAACTTAAAAAGCTCATATGAGAAAGCATATGACAGGCGGTGAAGGTAGTGAACCTTGTTTTCAGTTTATCTGTTTCTTCGTTCTATAAGACTGACAAGAAACGAGTAGAAAAGTGACTAACCAAGAAATTTACCAAGCCTTACGCTCCCTCCGTCACCCCTTTTATCCTCGTCTCCCGATGTCTCGAGATCGGGATCGGCATCGGCCTCTCTTGAGACCGACAATGCCCTCGGTTGGCTTTAGCGGGTCCCCTTTTAACTTCAGACATCCTCGCTAGCAGCGAATTGGCAACGGTCGAGGGCTGGCACATAGTAGGAAGGGGTTGAGATGTGCATTAGGATTGGGAAGAAGATAGGAGGATTTGTTCTGAATTGAGAGAAAAAATGTAGGCTGTGAAGTGAAAGGGATTAGATTAGGGGTCGTTTGGTTCAATGGAAGTGGAAAAGGGGATGGGAATGTTTTCTTACCTTTCCCATTATCTTAGTTTAGTATTTAAGGGAGAAGAAAAGGAGAATAACAAAAAAATAAAAAGAAACCCATGTGAACTTTCGGTTCCCTTACTAATGGGTTTCTTGCAAATTAAGTACAAATTAAGTAGGCCCCATTTGGAGAGTTGCAGCTTCATCATTGCAGAGTTCAAGTGTAGGTGCAGCAGAAGAATTGATATTCTTCTCTGTTAATTGGAGCTGTCGACGAGTTCACAAAGAAGCTTGGAGAGGAAGGTTCTCGATCCCTAATCTTGACGGCTCCAAATGAGAGAAGATAGGGGAGCAAATTGTTTAGGGTTTAGTTAGAAACAATTGGTTCAGGTGATTTTGTTTAAAACGATCGGGCCGAATTTAATTTTTCGTTGGGCCAAATTTAACTCTTCGCTAGGCCTCCAGGTAGGGAAGGACTAAAGCTGGTTGCGTTTAAAACAATATGACTAACAAATTCACATTTAATTAAATCAAGAAGGGAGTTAATCTAATGGTTAAGGCCTTGACTTAATAATTAGAGGTCGTAGGTTCGAAACTCACCACATTTTTTTATTTATCGCCTCCCAAAGAAGGACAATTCTAACCCGCTTAACGAATTTTATATTTAATTAAAATTTCACTGAGCTTCACCATTTCAATATAAAGTTTTAGGATATAATAAACGTTAGTATGCCAATAGTTAAGGTAACACGTATAATATTTTCTTTTTTTTACATAATATGTACTTTTTTAGGACTTATCATGATATACGTTAGTACGCTAACGATTGTAGCAGCGTGTTGAAGGCATGTCCGGATATGATATTTAGAATTAATAGGCGTTAGTACGCTAGCAGTTGCGGCGACGCGTTCGATATTCCCTAATAAAATATACGTTTCTTTTATAATGAATAATAATAGACGTTGGTTAACAATTGAAGCGATGCGTCAAGTACGTGTTCTGACTTAATATTTAAAATTAATAAACGTTAGTACGTTAGCAATTGCCTATTTAACATCTTAAATATAATAATAACCTCATTCAAATCTATATAAAATATAGACGCTAATATCTATACTTTTAAATTATTACGCCTAATTATCCATAAAAAAATATATTAAACCTCATTTCTTTAATGAACCTATCGTGCTAATCGTTGACAATATAGCGACGCACATAAAAGCAAAACAAATTATAACTCTCGAAACCCGATCATTATGGTATAAATAGAACGCAAGTCAAAATAAACCCTTTTAAATCGAACTACGTGGACTTTGATCCCGAAATTTTGGGTACGTAGGCAGTCAAAATTTTGACTCGAGTCCAACCTTCCTTTAACACTTCCCCATCCTAAAATGATCATTATATCGTTTAACACGCACCCACAATAAAAAAAACTTATTGTAGTCTAGCAGTACCGACTTCGAGCCGGGCGGAGCGGGGGTGTTAACCCTTCCCCGCACGTAACCGACCCCCGATCCTAGAATTTCAGTTTCGCAGACCTATCTGATATCCGGATCGAACCACGGCGGTTTGAACTGGATCCTCTGGGTGTTCGATCCACCCGAAGTAGATCGATGGCGACTCCAAATAATCATTTTTTAAACTCATACCTCTCTTTTGCGCCTTCCGCGCGAGCCGACCCTACTCACGATGACGTTGCTAAGCAACTGCCACGTGCAATACCCCAAGGGTGCGGGGAAGGAGTGCGTTCCCGGACGGAAACATCCGCGACAGATGGCGACTCCGCTGGGGATCTAAGGATAAATCCCTAGGGGCAAGCTGCGCATATAAATCACGATAAGTTTGGGTGTTTCTTTCATTGATGTGTTAAATATTTCGCACTGGTAATCATGCATTGCATAGGCTCTATACCCGAGTCTTTTACCATAGAAAAGAATTAGTAAGTGTTAGCCAATCGCAATTGCATTGGCGCGCTGAACGCTTCAACTGAACCATGTCAATCCTGACTTCGGTCCTAAGATTGACGTGTCTAACTAGCCTGGAGAAGGCCAAGGTTAGACACAGTTCGGGAGCCAACTCTTTAGGATATCCAAACACTGCATATAGTAACGTTAGCAAGCTACCCAATGACCAACATTAAGTCCAGAGCCTTGCAACCCTAAACCTGTTCGAAATAGGAACCTCTAGGACGTTTCCGACCTCTTTTACGATGTGATTTTATATGACAGTTTACTACTACATGCTCATAAACAACATCATCATTTGCATTAGCATCATGAACATCATTGCATAAATTTAAAATTGATAAGTCATGCATACATAAAACCAATTCATGTCTTACTTCAGAAGAATCTCATGATGAACACAAGGCCTAGTGCCCCACAAGCAAGGCGACTGAACCTCCCTACATCGATGGAATCACCAATTGCCTCGTCTAGTAGGCATAGGACAAGAACACTACCGAGAAGGGAAACGACAAGAGAGCTAATGAACCTTTTACCACGAGAGCTGGTAACAAACATCGCCACTAGGGTCCTTATATCCAGGCCGGAACATGTACTTTATGAGTGGAGGGCAACAACTCTTACTACGTTTGGCCAAACGGGATTCCCCATTAAGCACCTAGACTAGGTCCCAGGGTACGAAGGAGTGAACATTCTCTACATTCCCCCAGAGTACTATGAGAATCTACCTCACGAAGCCCATTGTATTCTCCACTATTTCTCGGAGGCCTATGTTATGGGACTAGTGCTTCGCAGGACTAAATTGGCTTCGTTGATGAGTAAATGGGAAAACAACCTTAAGCATGCCCCTTTGTTCGTGACATGGTTAGCAAAGTTTCTTCCCCTACCAAGTTGGAAGGGATATCTGAGGGCAGAAAACTGTTCGGAATTCGTCTTTTGCACCTTCAAAACCTTTGGAACGTTGGTAGAGCACGAAGATGGGTATACTATAGATTACACACGCACCACGGTGATCCATACCAGCACTTGGGAGAACCCCATTCTCGAACCCCGTAGACATCCGATTGCATGGAGGTGTCTCAAACTCACTTTGGCTTTCCTCAACAGTCTGGGAAATACTCCTCTGGTTCAAGCCTTGCTCAACCCAAATAATTATGACTTTGATGGACGGCTCAAGGAAAGAACAGAAAGCCTTTTCTCGCATGAACAACTGGAAAAAGATTCTCTGTGCTTATCTGCACATTTCGGAATGCGAGCACGAACAATGAGAGTACAAGGGAGTATCGCGAAGCTCGTCAGGGAAGGAACACCAGGCATCGGTCCTATCGACGGGAATTTCACGTGAGTGGGAGTAGACTATGGTCGTTGCACCTCCACTGTTTGAGGTGTATCTTTTGACTATTAGGGAGGGGAAATAATGTAAGAAAAATAATTGTCTTTCCTTTTGGCTTTAGTATGTATCGATTGGTCGGTCGCTTCTGAGTAGAATCCCTTCTCTCAATCAAAAGGGATGTTAGGCTAAGAAGAATAAATGGGTCAATCCCATTAGGACCTTGTAAACGATCAGAGTTTGTCGGGTATCGGATCATCTTAGTAGGAGAACCCGAATAAGTTTGGAAAGTGTAACCAACATTAATATAGTGTTCTTCTAATGTGATCTCTAATGAAGTACCCCATTGAATTGGTTTATGTGAACATGACTCATCATGCATTCATTCATTTGCATTCATAAACTTTCTAACCCATGTTTTGTGTGTAAGGTTATTATCTCTGAAACCACTGTCTTTAGACAAGGGAAGCAATCATGGAAAGGTTTACAAGTCATGCAGACAATGAAGCGAAGGTTATGTATGAGATGGAGAGGGAACAAATGATTACTGGTGACATGTATGTACCCAAGTCGGCAAAATCATTACCGCCAGTAAGAAGGATCAGAATGGTACCATTTAAGAAGAGATTTCTCCAAGGCATCTGGGCGTCATTTAATACGGAGGAACGTAACGAATTCTGGAATCGGTATGGCCATCTCGCAGAATTGACGTTCATACCATTCTCAAGCTCCATGATAACTGAGATGCTCAAGCATTGGGACCCATCTTACCATTGTTTCACGTTCAATGATATAGACCTTTCTCCATTAGCAGAGGAATACGAAGCCTTACTACAGCTAAAAAATAGAAGCCCTCGAAAGATCTTTGTTTATAACCCTGGAGTGAAAGTGGTGAATATACTCGTGAAACAACTTTCTATGAAAAAAGAATATGCTGAGACATTGCTTGTCAAACAAGAAGGAACAACATGTGTGCGAATAGACCCTCTGCTTACATATATGGAGAAACCAAAGCCCGACCTGTCAAGGGTCGCAATGTTAGCAATGGTCCTCTATGGAGTAATTATATATCCCAAATTTGAAGGGTTGATTGATGAGGAGGCTATGCGGGTATTCAATGAAGATCACCATCAAGTAAACCCAGTTTTCTCTATATTAGCAGAAACCTTCACGGCTTTGGATGAGTGTAGGACAAACGGTAAAGCGGTATTAGGTGGATGTGTACCATTATTGACTGTATGGATGATGGGGCACCTAAAACCCACGCCGGAAATGGGAGGTCTTCATGTCGAATATGAGCTTTTCTCTACAAAAGAACAAAATTATTTAGAGGATTTTGCTCATGCTGTGGGACGGATTGAAGAGAAGACCGAAGAGCAATGGAAACATCACTTGTCTCACCTGGATTCCGAAACCGTGAATTGGAAAGCTGGATGGATGCATCGAACAAGCATACTCTACGGTTGCGGGAAAAATCCATGGGTACCCCTCCTAGGCTCAAGGGGATGCGTAGCATACGCTCCACTTATGATGAGAAGACAAGTCTGTTGTGTACAGTTCACACCAAGCACCTATGGCATGGATTCTTGGAACTTTTCGTATGCAGCTTCTGGTAGGAACGAAAAAATCAAAGGTGTTGTCCAATTATGGAAAACTCCGAAAGATATCAACCACTACAAGAAAATATTGGGTTAGTCACGGATTTTTAGTCACAGTTTTGGAAATCGTGACTAGTTAGTCACGGTTTTTATAAACCGTGACAAATTAGTCACGGTTTGTAACAAAACCGTGACAAATTTATCACGGTTTTAATAAACCGTGACTAGTTAGTCACGGTTTTTATAAACCGTGACAGATTAGTCACGGTTTGTAACAAAACCGTGACAAATTAGTCACGGTTTATTCAAACCGTGACTAAATTTGTCACGGTTTACAAACTAAACCGTGATTGATTTTGGCCACTGATGACAGGCTGGCAATCTGTGGCAATTAATTTGCACACACGCCTTCCCCTTATCTTCTCTCTTTTCCTCCCATCTTTTCTTTCTTTCTTTATTCCTCCCATCTCCTCTTTCTTCTTTATTCCTCTCATCTCCTATTTCTTCTTTCTTCCTCCCATGGCCATCTCCTCTTTCTTCTTTCTGCTCTCGATCTCCGCTGGTATCGAAGCCGCCCATCACCTCTTTCTTCTTTCCGACCACAGCTCTCGATCTCTACTAGTATCCGGAGCCGCCGCCGATTAATCACTTCACCTCCGGAGCTCCAGGGCATCCGCCGGAACTCCTCTCCTCCGACCTCTGCTGGTATCCGACGAAGCTCCCCCCTTCCGGTACAAGCCCCACCAAGCTCCCCCCTTCCCATACAAGCCCCACCAATACACGCCAAGCTAAGCCGTCAAACCTATTTCGAGATCTGTAGAAGCCCAACCTGTACCCCCGCCGAATTCCGAGATCTGTACGAGTAATTCATCCACCCGCGCCAGAGAAGTCTCGGAGGCCGAGTAATTCATCCACAGCTGCTGCCGTTTGCATCATCTTCTCTTCAAATCCACCACCGGCGGAGCTATTAATCCACCACCGATCTCCAATCCAAATCTGTTTGGGTTCTGGGCAACACTGGATTTGTGGGAATGGGATGTTGTTGATGTTGCTGTGGGAATGGGCAAGAAGGTTGATATTCGGCGGCGGCGGCGAGTGTGGCAGCGGCGACACCGTAATTAGAGCATTAGTTTGTAATTATAGTTTAGTTGCTCTGAAATACAATAATTGTAACATTTTACATTAATTTGTTCCATTAATGACACAATAAATAAATTCAGTGACTGGTTTGCAATTAATTGGGATATCTTGTTAACATTCTGAAATCATGGATCATTTTGCATTTCGGAAGAAGTTGAGGGTCTGGACCTGTAATTCATGAAATTAACTAATTGGTCACTGAAATTTTCAATAGAACAATTTGGTCACCTGATTTGTCACGGTTTTAAAAGAAACCGTGACTAAAATGGATATTTTTAGTCACGGTTTGTGAAACCGTGACTAAAATCAGTCACGGTTTCTCAGCAAACCGTGACAAAATATTTAGTCACGGTTTCAATAGAAACCGTGACAAAAAATGGCCATTTTAGTCACGGTTTACTAAACTGTGACTAAAATTTTTAGTCACGGTAAAAACCGTGACTAAAGTGCTAAAAAACCGTGACTAATGTGTTGTTTTCTTGTAGTGAACTATCATCAAAGCCCAACCATATGTCAAGAAATCCGAGCATTTGCTACCCCACGATTCCTCGAATGGCATCGAACTAGAGGGAGCTCGTCCGCGCCTTCGATGGTACACAGCAATGGTAAAAGAAAATTGGAGTATGGGACAGAGGGGAGGTCACCCTTGAGCAATATAACGAGTTGACAGAGCAAATTCAGAAATTGAAGCTGAAGGTTGGAGCCAAAGAAATGGAGTTGCACGCAAGATCAGAAGCTGAGGAAGAAGGGAGAAAGGTTATATCACCTTGATCCATCACCTCGAGACTTGCATAGAACAAAATAAAGCAGAAAAGCAAGAACTTGAAGGAAAATTACGAGAGGCCGTAGAATCAAACAATGATAGAATTCACCAAATAATGAACGCGAGAAACAAGATGAGGATGGTTACCGAGAAAGCAGGCGCCCTAGCAAAAGAAATAGCTGGAGAAAAAAAAGGGATTGCCCCTATAGAAAGGAACGAGAGAATACTCAAACTCTTGACCAAGCTCGGAAGAGAATTGCACTATTGCGGGAAGTTCACATAAGTACGGGGAACCTCGACCACGAGAAGGGAGAGAGCTCAACTACTATTGTATCGAGTCCCATAAGCTTTAATGTCCTTATATTATTAGAAGGGTATGCACACCTATGTGGTCATGAATAAAGGATGCTTACGTGGGGAAATAAATAAAGTAAAGACTGATGTTATGCTTGTAATGCCTTTTGTGAAACGCTCAAGGATCCTTGTAAAAGGGGCAACGGGATTTCAGGATGATAACCTTCCATATTGCATCATGCATTCATCATTTCGAATACATGCATTCATCATTTCAAATACATGCATAACATTTGAAACCTACATAATTATTAAACAAGGAAAGGAGACTAAGACTTAATATTTCTCAAGGGACCTTCACCATTGCTCATCAAACGGCTCCGGAATTCTCGCACACCTACTTGACTCGCTCCAAGGTAAGAGCCATGGCGGAATCGACGAACGAGATGTTGCAAGGGCAAATGGATGAAATGAAGGGAGAGTTCACAGTAATGAAAGAGCAATTCGCTGAAATAGTAAAGATATTGAAAAGTGGGAAACTTCATGAAGAGCCAAAAAACACCCCTCCGGCGGGCAGCTCAGTCCATTTTGAGGGTACAGGCCCAGTCAACAAGAGATTCACTTACATTGTTCGCCTGAATATGGAAGGAAACGAAGAAGAAGAGGAAACTCACGCAAACGAAGACCATAACGGGGAGCAGGGGCCAATAGTTCATCCAAAATCGCATCGGAATTAGACTTGAAAGCCAAGTGGGCCCATCTCGAAGAACGACTTAAAGCGGTCGAAGGAACAGATTCATACAGCTCTGTCAGTGCCTCTCAGTTGTGTCTTGTACCTGAATTGGTTTTACCTTACAAATTTAAGATGCCAGACTTTGAGAAATACGGGGGTACCTCGTGTCCGAAAGGACATTTGGCTATGTACTGCAACAAGATGGCCGGTTATGTTCATGACGAAAAGTTGATGATACATTGCTTCCAAAACAGTCTGAGTGGAACCGCCTTAAGGTGGTACATGAACCTAGAAAGCACTAGGGTCAGAAAGTGGCAAGACCTAGCCGAAGCATTCATGAAGCATTATAAACATAATCAAGACTTGGCCCCTGATAGGGAAGACCTACGAAACATGGAAAAGAAAGAAACGAGAGTTTCCGAGAATATGCCCATCGATGGAGGGATAGGGCTGCAGAAGTACACCCCCCTCTCTCTGAACGGGAGATGATATCAATATTCTTCGAAACTCTCCGAGCTCCCTTTTACAACAACATGTTAGGAAGTATTGCCTCTAATTTGTCTGATTTACTCATTATCGGAGAGAGAATAGAAAAAGGCATCAAACATGGAAAAATAGAAAACCAAGAGCCAAAAAAAATGAGTACGACTAGGAAGAAGGAGGAGGTGCATGCCACATTCCATGAAAATAATGGAAAGAAATGGAGCCCATCACCCAGGCCTAATTACGCTACTTCCTACGTAGCTGCCACATCCCCTGTTATTCAGACTCCTACCGTAAAACCTCAGTCTCCCACCGATCAAACAACCAAGACACAAAATGTCAATCCAAAAAATGAGGAAAGAGGACGACCAACCAATTTTCAGGACAAGGGTGGAAATAGACCCTATACCAGTGTCATACACAGAGTTATATCCGATGTTGTTAAAAAATAAGCAAGTGGCACCTGCCCCGTACCAACAACCATCACCTCCACTTCCAAAGTGGTACAATCATGAAGCACGATGTGATTATCATGGAGGGGCCGTTGGTCACCTAATCGAAAATTGCCCAGCATTCAAATATCGAGTCCATGACCTAATTAGGGCCGGGTGGCTGAAATTTGAAGAGCATCCCGACCATCCTAATGTAAACAATAATCCTCTACCAAATCACTCAGGCAGTAGTTCCCATGCCATTTGCTTACAAGAGGGATATGACGTGAAGACAAAAGTAGGCGAAGTGAACATGCCATTCGAATACATATGCAAAATCTTGCAAGACACTGGTTATATGAAGAGTGAGACGGACGATCATGATCTGGGGAATTCAGAAGAAACTTGTCGATATCATGACAATAAGAGAGGCCACTCTCTTAAGGATTGCAAGAGTTTCCGCAACAAGTTGCAGGATCTAATGGACTCAAGACTGGTATCCTTTTGTTCATTGAACACTAAAGAGACTGATATCCACATGATCTCCCACGGGGAGAACCAGCCTAACCCACGAGGCCACATAATCAGATACACAGCAACACAGGAATCAACAGTGACGCCTAAGGTCACGGTTATACAAGTGCGCAACCCGCAACAGGTGAAAAGGGAAAATCAGGAAGCCGTCCCATGGAATTATTCTGGCCGAGTCATCCAAACAAATAACGGGAGGTCAATGCCAGTCTCCAACATCACAGGAGTAGGGAGAATGACCCGCACAGGAAGGGTGTACGGTTTGTCCGAAAAGCAACACGAAGGAGAGTCTTCAAAAGAGACAAAAACTCTACAAGATCTTGGGGCAACCCCAATTCAGAACGTATTTATGGCCAAAGACCCTATAGAGCTGCGAGAGGATCCGAACCCTCGACCTCGCACAACAGATGAAGATGCTTATGAATTTCTTAAACTAGTCAAACAAAGCGAGTTCAAGGTCATCGAGCAGCTAAACAGGATGCCCGCCAGAATTTCTCTATTGGACCTCATGATGACGTCGGAACCCCATAGATTGGCCTTATTAAAAGTACTCAACCAGGCTCATGTCAGCCATAATATCTCCGTCGAAAAAAATGGATGGAGTGGTTAATGCTGTATTAACTGTGGGAAGGATAACCTTCAACGATGATGAACTCCCACCAGAAGGTAAGGGACATACCAAGGCGCTGCACATCTCAGTCAGATGCAAAGAATTCGTCATCGCCCGAGCTCTAATCGATAATGGGTCAGCTTTGAACGTAATCCCTAAGTCTACCTTAAATCGGCTTCCCATCGAAGATGCATTCGTCCGCCCCAGCCTCACAATTGTGCGGGCTTTTGACGGTACGAAGAGACAGGTTATGGGGGAGGTGGAATTACCAATACAGGTCGGCCCCAAGACGTTTGACATAACTTTTCATGTGATGGACATCCACCCACATACAGCTTACTACTAGGAAGACCATGGCTCCACGTCGCTGGGGTTGTCCCATCTTCTTTGCACCAGAAATTGAAGTTTGCAACAGAAGGGAAATTGATTGAGGTGTTTGGTGAAAAGGACATGTTGGTGTCAAAGGCACCCGATTTCCCATATGTTGAGGCGGCAGAAGAAGCAATCGAGAGTGCATTCCAAACTTTTGAGGTAGAGGCCGTGTACAACACTGAGAAGGAGGCAGGGAGAACAAAATTCCTTGTCCCTCGGGCGGTCCTCATGTCAGCTAAATGTCTCATCCAGAATGTGGACCCTACCAATTGGAAGAGTCTTCTACGGGAACCGCTAAAGCTGAAAAAGAACAAGGGGAAGGCCGGCCTAGGATATGATCCTACCTTGGAGAATGTGGGAAAAGAGAAGGAAATGCGTCGTAAAGATCCTAGTTGCTATGGAAAGATTTCAACTATCCCGCATATCTCTCAAACCTTTACAAGCGCTGGGATGATTAACGTCAAGGAGCCCGACTCCAAAAGCTGTGAGGAACTGACCTCCATCTTCGAAAGTATCTATGTTAGCACAATCGATCAGGATTTTGGGGGGAGTCAAGAGTTAGTGCGCCGTATCCGACCAGGAAAAGAGGTGGACAATTGGACCGTCGTGGAGCTCCCGAAACTATCTCAAAAGTAATAAGCCTATGAAAATAATAAAATATTGTATAACAAAAGTACTTTCAATAACTGAGTGTTGCTGGACTAGGCCCACGTTATTTATCAAATAAAAATCACTTTCACCTTCATCCAACGCATTCATCTCGATCCTTATTATTCATTTTCTCTTCTTGTCTTTTCTCCACCTTGATATATAACAGGGTTGCCGAGTCAGGTAAGAACAATAATGATCACCATGGTTACGAGTTTGACTTCGATGACCCAATATGCGAAGCAGAAGATGAAGAGGACATCCATCTAGAAACAGACTGGATGTTAGAGCAAGAGGAAAGGAGTCTACAACCATACTACGAATAGTAGAGTCTATCAATCTCGGTAATGAAGAAAGAAGGAGGGACGTTAAGATTGGAGGCGGTCTTGACCCACATGAACGAGAGCAACTCATCCAGCTATTAACAGAATATCAGGACATATTTGCGTGGTCCTATCAAGATATGCCAGGTTTAGATGAAAAGATAGTGACTCATCATCTACCAATGATAGAGGGATGTAAGCCAATTAAACAAAAATTACGAAGAATGAAGCCAGAATGGCTCATTAAGATTAAAGAGGAAGTGCAAAAGCAATACGATGCTGGTTTCTTACAGGTATCCCACTACCCTGAATGGGTAGCCAACATTGTACAGTGATCAAGAAAAATGGGAAGGTGCGAATGTGCGTCGATTATCGGGATCTGAACAGAGCAAGCCCCAAGGATAACTTTCCATTACCACACATCGACGTGCTCGTAGATAACACGGCAGGGCACCAAATGTTCTCATTTATGGACGGTTTTTCCGGATACAACCAAATCAAAATGTGTCCTGAAGATCGAGAGAAGACAACCTTTACCACCTTATGGGAACATTTTGTTATAAGGTGATGCCCTTTGGATTAAAAAATGCAGGGGCAACATATCAGCGGGCCATGGTAACTCTGTTCCACGATATGATACATAAAGAAATTGAAGTGTACGTAGACGACATGATAGCTAAATCCAAAAGTGGAAAAGATCACAAGGACGCACTCCTTAGATTATTTGAAAGACTCAGAAAGTATCAGCTCCGCTTGAATCCTGAAAAATGTACCTTCGGGGTCACCTCGGGAAGCTACTAGGGTTCGTTTGTGAGTGAAAAAGGGATTGAAGTGGATCCAGACAAAGTCAAAGCAATAGTCGAAATGGAGCGACCACATACACAAAAACAAGTACGAGGTTTCTTGGGTCGTTTGAATTATATTGGACGCTTCATCTCCCATTTGACCTCTACGTGCGAGCCACTATTTAAACTCCTCAAAAAGGATCAACCTGTTGATTGGGACATGAATTGTCAGTTAGCATTTGAAAGAGTTAAAGAATATCTACGAAAACCACCAGTCTTGATGCCTCCGACACCGGGGTAAACCACTGTTGCTATACTTGTCCATTCTTGAAAATTCTGTAGGGGCAATGCTCACCCAGCAAGATGATTCAAGGAAGAAGGAGCACGCTATCTATTACACGAGCAAGAAGTTCACAGATTATGAAGCTCGATACTCTAACTTGGAAAAAACATGTGGAGCACTCGCATGGG